>JAPKLW010006011.1:0-18743 GCA_026898455.1 Plectranthus barbatus | reverse complement strand
GTCAGCTGAGTAACCAGCAGAGTGCAAGAAACGATTAATCACATTTTCCGCTGCTAAGTTATACCCTGATAATCCGGGACCAACAAGTGGTATCAGAGCAGTCGGTTCTTATAGACCGATTGTTTCTGAGTCGCTTAGGACCGAGATCCACGTTTCCTTGCACTCCTTTGTTTGTCTGTTGATTAGCTCAGGTACACGAAGATGAATAATCCGAAGCTACTCGACTACAAGACTGTGAAGCATGATATATGGCGAAAGAGGTCGCTCATTTCTCTAAAGAGCATCCATCCAGAAATGAAAGATGTGCTGGAGAAAGGGCCAATCGAGATCACCATGATACAGCACCAGCTAGGAGATCGTCCAGCTGCTGTGATCCCAAAGCCTCAAGGCGAATGGAACGCCGAGGACAGGAAGCGGAATCAGTTGGATTCCATTGCTCACGAATTGATCCTGGCTTCTCTTCCAGAGTCGCTGATGGAGGAAGCCCTCCAGTTTGACAATGCCAAGGGAGTATGGGATTATCTTGATAGTCTATGTCAAGAAACTGATCAAATGAAACGCAACAAATTGCAGGTTGCAGTGGACAAGTACGAGTCCTTCCAGATGCTGTCTGGAGAAACCATCAAGGAGATGGAGGCGAGATTCAACGCCATCGTCAGCGAGCTAAAGTCCCTGGACAGGAAGTGCTCAAATGAAGACCTTAATGCCAAGATCCTGTCCAAGATGCCCAAGGAGGACTGGTTCGTGAAGACGACAGCTCTCAAGGAGAAGGACTTATCCAAGATGACTCCCAAGGAGTTATTTGCTCAGTTGCAGGCACACGAGTGGGATATCCAGATGGTGAACAAGAATGAGGCCATCAGGAACATGGGATCCCCCAGCATCAAAGCTCAAGACGAAGCCTACTTCGTCAAGAAGGACTTCAAATGGAAGCACAAGAAGCCCTTCCATGCTGACAGACCTGCTGCCCAGCACAACCAGCAGAAAGAGATCCCAGCCACATCGGGATCCAACTCAAAAGACAGCGAGAGCTCTATCGCTGACCTTGAGCAACAGATGAAAAGACTGGCTGTTCTCCTGGAGAAAGCCAAGTCAAAGCAGGGAGTATCTCTGAGCTCAACTGACGGAAAATTCGTCAAGAGAGCTCCCCGTGCTTGCTACCAGTGCCAATCCCCTGATCATTTAAAGTTTGAATGTCCACAGGTGGACAAAAATGAGCGGGAAAGGCTAAAGAAGCTCTTTGAAGAGCGCGCCTCCAAGGCCGTTGCCAAGGCTATGCTGACCAGGACTGAAGTGCCTGACATACCCGACCATGATGATGGGGAGTATGCGTCAGACGAGGAGTCAGAAGAGGAAGCTCTACTGGCACTCATGGCAGCCTTTGGCGAGGAATCAGCTGAAGGAAGTGCTGACAGTGAAGAGGCACTTGCAGCTGATGATCAGGTACAATCATCAGCTTCCCTTATGCATATCATGCCTTCTATCAGTTTAGACGATTCTGAGTCGCGTTGCTCCGACTCAGAAGCTGTCACTATAGACATTCTTCAAAAAGAATTTTTAAAATTTTATGAAATAAAGAATGTTTTGGCTGGCGAAAATACTTCGCTGAAAGATCAAGTTTCTATTTTGACCAAGGAGATTGAAAAATCGAGGTCAGTCAGTGAAGAGCTAGCCACTTTGAAAAAGACTCACTTTGAGTTGCTCCAAAATTTTCAAATTACAAAAACTGAGCGAGATAATTTTCACAATCTCGTTCTGGAGCAAGAAAATAGAATAAATTTTCTAAATAAAGGCTCAAAAGACTTGGAAGCAGCTCTAAGTCATTGGAGAAAGCCTTCTGATAAGTCTGGGTTGGGATTTACAAAGGATTTGAGCAAAAACCAACCCGAACTCACAGCTCAAAAGGGTAAGGGAAAACTGGTAAGTGCATCAGCACCAGCTGGTAAAACCAGTCAGTCCCGTATGGCTGATCAGCACAGGAATAATAAGACCAGATACATAGGTGAGTCATCACGACAAAATCCTCAACTGGCAAGATCCTCTGCTGACAGGACGCCAGCATACCCGAAGACGCAGACTAAGCCGAAATATTCTAAGGCAAGGAAGTCAGCGTCAGCTGCCAGTGGAATCCGACAGCCAGCACCAGCTGTCCAGGGATTCCACGCCCAACCTTACAACTATGCCAGTTGCCAGCATGCTTACAAGGGATCCAAATCTCAGCGGAATACTGAGAGAAGGATATTTCCCGATAGGAGGAACACCTATCGGAGGCCTGAGCCCAATCAAAACCTTTTCTCAAGGGCTGGTAAGGCTAATCATCGTGGTCCACAATTCCAGAGACCACCTAGGCAACACAAGCGGTCGGAAAGAAATTTCCGACACCCTCGGAGGAAGAATACTTCCAGAGGAACCGCACACACAGCCACACCTTCCAAAAACAAATCCATGCATTATTTTAAAAGGAAGGGAAAGGCCACAAGTGATGTCAGCAAGGGTAACACCGAGCTGAAGATTACTCAAGTCTGGATTCCAAAAGGAATGATCCAGAGATCTAACCCTGCAGGACCCGCTGATGATCGGGGACCTAAATAATTTCATTTTCTTGCAGGAACAGGATCATGCAACACAGCTTCAGAGATCGAGCGAGTGGATCATAGATAGTGGTTGCTCGGCTCATATGACTGGTGAGGAGTTCTTATTTTCTGAGCTCACCAAGGTCAGAGGACCCCCAGTTATTTTTGGTGATAACTCCAAGGGCAGAGTTATTAGCAAGGGTTGCATCGAGAAGGATGATGTCAGAATTGTGAATGTATCCCTTGTCACCAATCTGAAGCACAACCTCCTGAGCATCAGTCAGCTGTGCGACAATGGTTATACCATTGTGTTTGACAAATCAGGGTGCCAGATCAAGAATGAAGAGTCTGGCGAGACCAAGCTGAAAGGTGTCAGGAAAGGAGGTCTCTATGTTGTTGACTGGCAAAGCGGGAAGACAGATACATGCTTTGTAGCCACCAGTTCCGTGGAAACTAACTGGCTGTGGCACAAAAGGTTAAGTCATCTAAATTTCAAAACTATTAATTATCTAACCAAGCATGATCTTGTAGATGGTCTTCCCAAGGGCGGGTTCAAGAAGGAAGGAATTTGCAAAGCTTGCCAGCAAGGCAAACAAACTAGGAAGTCCTTCAAGAACCAGTCGCCAGTCTGCCGCAGTACCAGTCAGGTACTCGAGTTGTTACACATGGACCTGTTTGGACCAGTAACACCGCAAACCATTGGAGGAAGACGATATTCGCTGGTGGTAGTCGATGACTACTCGCGCTATACCTGGGTAAAGCTTCTCAGAACCAAGGATGAGGTGAAGATCATTCTTCCAGAGTTGATCATCCAAGCTCAGAAACAGAGAGAAGCTGTGGTAAAGCGAATTCGATCAGACAATGGGACTGAATTCTGCAACAGTCTGCTGATGGATTTTTGCGCGGAGGCCGGGATCAAACATGAGAGATCTACTCCAAGGCAACCGCAGCAAAATGGACTGGCAGAACGTAGGAACAGGACGCTGAAAGAAGCGGTCCGGTCCATGCTGGCAGAGTCCGGCTTGGGACAGAGTTTCTGGGGAGAAGCGTTGGTGACTGCCTGCTACACTCAGAATAGAAGCGGGATCAACGACAGACTCCAGAAAACTCCCTACGAAGTGTATTTTGGTCATAAGCCTTCTATAGCTCATCTTCGTGCATTCGGTTCACCATGTTATATCCATAATAATGGGAAGTCGAAGTAAAATGCTTTCTCGCCAAAGGCTGATGAGGGTGTGTTTGTCGGATATGGACATCCCTCTCACAAGGGCTATAGAGTATTTAACAAGACTACCCAGCTTGTGGAAATAACATGCAATGTTGTTTTTGATGAAACTACTTTAGTGCGCAGGACCTTACGCCAACTGGCTGAACATGTTCCTGAGGTCGAGGATGTCAGCGACCAGTTGGGCAGGAATTCTTCCGATGCTCAACCAACTGGTTCGACTAGACCTATGAATGGATCATCTTCTCAACCAGTTACCTCAGGTGCCCATCAGCAACCTGAGAGGGTCCGTGATGCAAATGACCTTGCTGAGACCTTACACTCAATCTCCTGAGTGGATCTAGCAAAAATCAAGGGGGAATTCCAACTGGAATCTTTGAGCCAGAAGACAACGATGAACCAGCTGGAATGGAGGTACCAGCTGATACTGACAACGTTGGTGAAGGTTCGGGAAGTCAGTCAGACAGTGGAGCTGATGAAGAAGTTCCGACTGGTGGTCAACCACCAGTTGCAATTCCAGTTCCAACTGGTGAAGGTCAACTGCCAGTTGCAGTTCCAGCTCCGACTGGTGAAAATATGGAAGCACCAGTTATCAGGACAGAAGAACCTATTTCACAGCCGGCACCAGCAGTCGCTGGTCCTCCCAAATGGCTGAGGGATCACCCATCCGATGCTATTCTCGGTGATCCAGAAGGTTCTGTCCAGACTCGCCACGGCAGTGCGCTCCTAAGTTGCTTTATTTCTCAAATGGAACCTACTTCCATAGGAGTTGCGCTAGAATCTGCTGATTGGATTAATGCCATGCAAGAAGAGCTTGCTGAATTCACTCGCAATAATGTTTGGGACTTGGTGGAGAGACCATCACATCAGTCAGTGATTGGCACCAAGTGGGTTTTCAAGAACAAGCGAGATGAGAATGGCACTGTGGTCAGAAACAAAGCTCGTTTAGTCGCCAAAGGTTACAGGCAGTGTGAAGGCATCGACTTTGATGAGACCTTTGCACCAGTTGCAAGAATGGAGGCGATACGGCTGTTCCTTGCGTATGCAGCGTATCACGGCTTCACGGTATTTCAGATGGACGTGAAGAGCGCCTTCTTGAATGGCGAGCTAAAGGAGGAGGTTTATGTCGAGCAACCTCCAGGCTTTGAGATAGGCACCAAGGTGTACAAGCTGAGAAAGGCCCTGTATGGATTGAAACAGGCGCCCAGGGCTTGGTACGAAACGCTGTCACAATTCCTCACCAGCAATGGATTTCGGAAAGGGAAGATTGATAGGACTCTCTTTCTTCTCAAGGATGGTGGTGACATGCTAATGGTGCAGATCTATGTAGATGACATCATATTCGGATCAAGGAATATATCTCTCTGTGAGAAGTTTTCTCAACTGATGCAGACATCATTTCAGATGAGTATGATGGGCAAGTTAACATACTTTCTCGGACTCCAGGTCCAGCAGTCAGCTGATGGAATTTTTATCAGCCAGCGGAAGTATACGAAGGAGTTAATTCAGAAGTATTGCCCAGAGAAAACTAAGTCCCTCAGAATACCTATGAGCACCAGCTGTCAGATATTTCTCGATGAATAAGGTGAATCAGTTGATCCTACCATCTACCGAGGAATCATTGGATCACTTCTCTATCTCACCGCCAGCAGACCCGACATTTCGTACTCAGTCGGAGTGTGTGCCAGATTTCAAGCCAATCCGAAAAGGTCACACATGGAAGCTGCAAAGAGGATAGTAAAGTATCTGAAAGGGACTGAATCTCTTGGAATATGGTATCCCAGAAATGATGAGCTTACACTCATTGGATATTCAGATTCAGACTTCGCTGGATGCCGTATTGACCGAAAGAGTACCAGTGGTACGTGTCAGTTTCTAGGACACAAGCTAATCAGCTGGTTTAGCAAGAAGCAGCACTCAGTTGCTACTTCTACCACTGAGGCTGAGTATGTTGCCGCTGCCAGTTGCTGTGCTCAAGTTATCTGGATCATGCAACAACTGGAGGATTATGAAGTGGACACTGGCTGTGTTCCCATCTATTGCGACAACAACAGCGCTATGTGTATCACGAAGAATCCGGTTCATCATTCTAGAACCAAGCACATAGATATTCGACATCACTTCATACGTGATCATGTCGAAAAGAAGGATGTCAGCGTGGACTACATCAGAACTGAAGATCAACTGGCTGACATCTTCACCAAACCCCTTCCAGAAGCAAGATTCAAGGAGTTGTGCATCAAACTCGGTCTTTTGGAGATTGATGCGAGCCCAAGTGATGAGGAAGAATGAGTCCCAGCTCTCATTCTGTTCTTGATCTTCTGAAGGACGCTGATTACGACTAAGTCCAAGCTCTTAGTTGTTTTTATTTAAGTGGTATCTCAAGATCACTGATGGCTCCTACTGGCGGAACTTATCTCTCAAATGTCTAAGGAAATGAGTCCCAGCTCTCATTTCAAGTTGCCAGCACAAACCATCAGTTGAAGCGAAATTGGGTCCCAGCTCCCAATTTCAAGCGATGACAAGGAGTGGATTTCTTGGAGAAAAGATTATGCGGAGTGAATTGAGTCCAAGCTCTCAATTCTTTCAATCTTTCAAGTTGTCAGCAGACAACTGGCGAATTTCCTACGACTGATGAAATTGAGTCCCAGCTCTCAATTTATCCAAATACTCTGGTGCTAGTTGTCAACTGGTAAGGAGGCCATGCTGACAGGGGGAAGTGTTCAACTGGCATATGCTACTGATGACCAGTTATGCCAGCTGTCGCAGAAAAGGCGGGATTGTTCAAATCCGACTAGCGTGTACATCTCTCAGAATTTAATGCGGCATTTAATGCCACATTTAATGTGCACAGTGTCTGCGCAGTCCGACGCTTGGTTAACACCAATAGCTGCGTGCCACGTCAGCTCCACGTCGTGGCGCCCGTCAGCACGACCGCGTACGTCACCGCAGGGAACCGGGCCTGCTGATGACCGTCGATCCTCGCTTGCTGAGCGTTGATCCTGGACGTCTGATCCTGCATGGGCCGAGCATAAATACCCGATCACTTCCTTCGGGTTAACCTTTATGTTTCCCTACTTTCAGAACCCTACTTTCAAAATTCTCTCATCTTCCCTTGAGATTTTCTGAAACTTGAATATTTCTGAAGTCATGGCATCATCTTCTCAACCTCCAGCTGATAACCCTCCATCTACATCTACATCATCCTCGTCTGGTTCACCAGACCTATCAGTTGCTGAAGCTCATATGCCTACGTATACTGGCATAGTGAAGATCGAAGATATCGATTACACCTATCCGTTCGCCCGACTGGTTCAGTTGAACAGGCCGGCGACCAGGCGACAGCTCTCTAACGCGCAGATTAGGGCTGCTCAGGTCCAAAAAGAGAAAATTTTAAATGAGAAATTGGCCCTCAAACATTTCGGGGAGGAGCTGATGGAGATGGTCGACCGCGAGCAGCTCCGCCAGTACTTGACGGCGACCCCCAGCACTTTCCATCCACACATGGTAGCCGAGTTCTACGCTCGGGCCGTGATTGCTGACGACAGGAAGTCGTTCACTACTTCAGTTTTTGGGCACCTGATCACCGTCACCGCCGAATACCTCGCCAATCTCTTCGGACTGAGGAATGAAGGAGAGGAAGTGGCCACGTATCATCAGGATGATACGGTGGAATTCCGGAGGAGGTGGGAGCAGTGGAAGAAGCCAGAAGTCACCGTCTTCCGGACTGGCATGAAGAAGTCCGAGATGGAAGAATATTGGCAGATGGTGTGCGACATTGTGGTGCGCATGCTGCAATGTGAGGTCGGATCGTACGCCGAGCTGAGCCTGCGCAAGTTTTCAGTGATGTGTGCGCTTGTCGACGGGGTTGAGGGCAACTGGGCTGAATTCTTCTTCGGCCGGTTGCTGGAAAATGTAGACAGAAACGTCACTGTTCCGACTGACGGCAGGTTTGCTCACGCCGTATCCTTCGGGCTGAGGATCAGCCACATCCTGGAGATGGAATTGGGTGATGGCGTGGATCAGGGGGAATAGCTGGTTGGTTCCGATTTCATACCAGCCACGAAGGTGAAGCTGCCTCGCCCAGATTACAAGAAGCCACGCAGGCTGAAAGGGAAGTCAGCAGTGGACCCTGCTGAGGTCGTTTCTGAGGAGGACTCAGAAGACCTGGGAGAGCAAGCACCAGTTATGGCTCACCCGCTGACAGCAGAGGCAAGAGCTCAGTTGAAGAGGAAGCTGGAGACGGAGTCTCTCTTCGACACCATGGAAGACGCGGTGGCTGAGGCGACTGGTATCCACCCACGGGACGTACAACTTGTACCAGTCACCAAGAAGCCATCCCACAAGAAGCCTAAGACTTCCCAGCACCAGCAGCCACCGTCAGCTGTTGCATATGACCCTGAGTCTGGGAAGATCTCCATCCCAGTCAAGAAGTCCGTCTTGGGACTGACTGAGGAGGAGACCCTCGAAAGGATGACTCGCAAGAGGAAGCGAATCCAGACCAGAGCTCAGAAGCTGGTGGAGCAGGCAAAGAAGGAGCAACAAGCCTCCATAGTAAGGAAGAAACAGGCCCAGGCAAGGCTGAAGGCCTTGGCCGACCAGCGTAAAAGAGAGGCTGAGCTGGCAGCCCGCGATGAAGCCTATGCAAAGGTGCGGGCTGAGCATGAGGCCAGACGTCAGGCGCAACTGGCGGAGCAGGTGCACCAGGTGGCTAAAGGCAAATGGGAAGTTGCCCCAACTACAAGTGCAAGGCCACCAGCACCAGCTCCAGGCGAGATCTTATCCGATGAATCCTTTACTCGCCTGCTGGTGATGGGCGCTGACGAGGATGTACTATCCCTTGTGGATGAGTACCAAGAGGAGGAGGTCGCTGAAGTCCCTCCACCCGCGCAAGGGGGTGGTGGAGGTGAAGAAGACCCACTGGCCGCGCAAGGGGGTGCCAGTGGAGGAGAAGAAGAGCGGGCGACCACCCCGGTAAAACTGGCGAGCTTCTCGGATGTCAGTTCTGAATCCGAGGATGCAGAGGAGCCAAGGGCTGAGGAGCCAGAGCAGGAGCCAGCTGAGGAGGTGACACATTACTCCATGGTGCAGAGGATGGAGCCAAGGGATCTGTTCCCAGACATTGATGATAAGGCTCGTCGTCCTGCCAGTCGCCCCCGATCTACAGATGCCTCGACATCAACTTCCAGGCGACCAGCAGCATCCTCTACATCACCAGCTAGGCGTGCACGTACTGAAAGGCGACCTTACATGCTCTGCATCCAAGAGCATCAACTGGTTGATGAGGATACCTTCCAGTCGAGAGTGACAGGGGTGCACCGGTGGGAGCACCGCGGGGAGATAGCATTCTATAATTCACGAGTGCCTGAGCCTTCAGCATTCAACATCATCCCCTTCAGCGGACTCCCCCACCAGTCGGTATACGCTTCGAGGATCTCTGACTGGTGCCTGCCCCTGCAGCCAGTGGAATACTACAATTCCACTCTCTATGAGTATGCTGAAAACATCACGGCAGAGGTGGAGAATGCCGTCAATGACGAAATGATATCCAGCTACCGAAGACTCTGGAGGGTGGATCCGGAACTATGTCTAGAGTTCCGGAGGTGGAGGATTTTTGATCGATGCCAGCGCCTGCTGACAGTGGAGAAGCGAGCGGTTCTCTATGCCAGGCTGGGTCTTGGCTACTGGAGAGCGGAGGAGGAGTGGGCGCATGCCTTCATGGGCACTGATCCTGAATGCCCCCAGCAGCTGTCTACAAGGAGGATCAAGCGCCGCTTGCTGCAAATAGCTGAGTATAGGCAGCTGACTGGAAGCTCCGGCCTCCCGCCATTGAAAAGGATCAAGTTACCTTTCCTCCAGTTTCGAGTCACCAGTCGGGGGTACCAGCTGACGTACGCGCTCCGTCGCCTCAAAGTGCTGGTTACCCTCCCGAGGATCCCTCCCTACCATGCTATATTGTTCGACATGGCTGCCTGCGCTCTGCTGGTAGATCACTTAGTAGAGGAGGATCCCTCTCGGGGTTGGTGGCTGACCCTTGTGTTGGGAAATTTGGCTAAGTTTCCCTTCCCCAGTAGCTACTTGCTTAGATTCTAGTTTGGTGTTTTGGTGGATCAAATCCTAAGTCCAACCAGCGTCAGTTTGTCTCTAGAATAGCTCTAGTCTCAAATGTAAAGTCCTGTATAGGTATTTTGAGTTGTAAGTCGCAGCTGATCAAGACTCATGCTGGCTACTGTTCACCAGCATGAGATGTGCTTACCAGTTGAGAGAAGTCTCACCAGCAAGCGGCTGACGAAGACTCATGCTGACACTGTTCATCAGCATAGAGTTGAGCTATCGACTGGCTACTGTTCACCAGTGGGAAGATTTCATCAGCAGGAGGCTGACAGATCTACCAGCAGAATATGTGTTCTGGCTGACACTATTCACCAGCGGTGAAGCCACCAGTCACGGGAGATTCCAAGAGATAACATCAGACGAATTGGTAAACCTTGATTGTGCTAAGGAAAGTCACCAGCAGAGACTGCCAGCACAAGATCACCAGAATGATCTACCAGTCGGAGGTTATCAGCAGAATTGAAGATTCGCTCTCCCGAAGACTTAGAGACAAAAAGAAGATTCGTCTGAGGAAGTAACTGACAGTGTATAACTTTAAGGAGGATGCCTTAAAGTCTATCAGTTCAAGACACCAGTTGCGATTCCTCGTACTGACGAATAGAGTCGTTCTGACACAAAGAGATCTGTGTCAGATAAAGCGATCAAAGGTATGGCGCTTTCCGGAAATTCCTACCTGCCGCCTGCAGAAGGACATGCGAGGACAGAGACTTTTCCGGATGTGTCCAAACGGCTAGTATTTGAATCTGAATCTCACGTCTATAAATACGTGAGATCCAACAGCATTCAATACTCTTGCCCACTCTTAGCCACTCCTGAACTACCGAAAGCTCAAACGCATTCATATCAGCGTATAAGCAATCTTTCGAGGCTTTTCTTAAAGCTACTCCGTGTGTCAATCATTTGAACACGAGACTCCAAGCTTCTAGCTTGTGAGTTATTGATCTCATTTGGTGTTCTTTCTCATTCCGAGGAAGAACATAGCAGCTCTTGAGCCAGCCAGCTCCAGAGTTATTACGGGCAGTTTTGCCGCCAGCAAGAGTCAAGTTCTTGGGAGAACTAAACACCCACGTCGTCAGTGGTACCGGTGGAGGTTAAAGTGACGTGCTCGCACTCCATCCAGCTGACAAGAGTTGAAGAAGGACAAGACCCGGGAGCGGTTGATCCAGTGGACTAGTGGACGGGGCATTCATCAGCTGGAAATAGATCGTAGGATATCTTGTACCGGATTGCTCTCTTTAGTGAATTTCCAGTGCTTCGACTGGAGAGTGGACGTAGATGAGTTGATCGAACCACTATAAAATATCCTTGTTATTTACTGCTTTCAGCATTTACTTACTGATTTAAAACCCAGCACCCAAGTGCTGGAGTATAACTGAAACCAGTTTATAACTGTGCAAACTCGACTCTAAAATTTTCTAAGTCCTGAGTCATCAGCTGACCAGCCAGTTGCCAGTCAGCTGAATACTCAGTTGCCAGTTGACTTACCAGCTGACAAGGTCCCAGTCAGCTGTGTAACCAGCAGAGTGCAAGAAACGAACTTACGTATTTTCCGCTGCCAAAGTATACCCTGATATCCGGGACCAACACCTTGCCATCCCTCCTGTTCCTATAGTCTCGGGCGATCTCGTCTCTGATTCCATGGACTGGCAAGTGGTGGAATTCACAGCCCCAACAGTTGGTTCTGAACAAGTCCAGCCAGCTCCAGCAGCAGTGCCAGTGGTGGAATCAGCTGAGGTACCAGCAGTCGAAGTACCAGTAGAGGAGTCAGCAGCAGCTGATGTACCCGCAGAGGAACCAGCAGCAGCTGCAGTGCCAGCAGAGGAGCCAGCCTCAATGGAAGAATCAGCTGTATCTGAACCAGCAATGGCTCCCTCCGCACCTGATGTGCCCTCCTCTTCCATTGAAGTCTCAGCTATGCCAATCTCCGAGATCCATCCTCCTGCGCAACTCATTGCCTTAATTGATGCCAGGCTGGATCAGCGCTTCGCCAGCTTCCGCACTGAAATTGCTCAGCAGATGGAGTCTGTAACCGCTGGAGTATCCTCCTTTTTGGCGCGGATCCAAGAGGGGGAAAGTGCGCGAGCACGTGCTGAGGCTGAGAGAGCCCGTCTTGCTGAAGAGGAGAGGAGGATTGCTGCTGAGGAAAGGGAGAAGAGCAGACAAGATATGGCAGCGCTCACTGAGATCCTGAGGTCGCTCACAAGCAGAACTCAATCACCAGGATCATCTTCTCAGCCATAGTCTAGCTTCTCTATTTTGTTGTAAGTAAATGCTTATCAGCTAGATTAGTCAGTTATCCTTCCTGTACATGTAATGCTACATCATTAATGAAAGGATTACTGACAAGTTGATGACAATCTCTCATTGTCCAACAAATTGTCTAAGTATTTACTTACCAGCTGAACTTACACTTCCAGTGTAATCAGCACCAGCACTCGTATCACACACTTTAAATCTCTTTGCTCTGATCTCAATTCTCATATTTTAAACGAGCAATATCCCTCCTGGTTTGAGGGGGAAGATTTTTAGTTAGAGCTGATGTGAGGAAGTATTTTTATGGGTTTAGATCTGATAGGCTTTTTTGTAAAACCCTGAAATCTTCTGTAACTTTCCTCATCAGCTGAGTGCTCGCTGGTTAGGCTTTGATCGCACCAAAAAGGGGGAAATTGTTGGGAAATTTGGCTAAGTTTCCTTTCCCCAGTAGCTACTTGTTTAGATTCTAGTTTTGGTGTTTTGGTGGATCAAATCCTAAGTCCTACCAGCGTCAGTTGTCTCTAGGTAGCTCTAGTTCTCAAATGTAAAGTCCTGTTTAGGTCTTTTGAGTTGTAAGTCGCAGCTGATCAAGACTCATGCTGGCACTGTTCACCAGCATGAGAAGTGCTTACCACTGGCTACTGTTCACCAGTTGGGAAAGTCTCATCCGAAGGCGGCTGACAAAGACTCGTGCTGACACTGTTCATCAGCATGAGGAAGAGCTAACGACTGGCTACTGTTCACCAGTTGGGAAGGTTTTCATCAGCAGGCGGCTGACAAACCTTACCAGCAGAATAGGTGTTCTCACTGACACTGTTCACCAGCGGTGAAGCCACCAGTCATGGGAGATTCCAAGAGTTAACATCCAGACTTATTGGTAGACTTAGATTGTGCCAACGCAAGTCACCAGCAGAGACTACCAGCACAAGATCACCAGTATGTTCTACCAGTCGGATGTTACCAGCTTAATTCCAGATTCTCTCTCCCAGAGTCTTAGAGAAAAAAAGAAGATTCGTCTGAGGAATAAACTGACAAAGTATGAGGGAGGATACCTTAAAGTCTATCAGTTCAAGACACCAGTTCCAATTCCTCGTACTGACGAATAGTGCCGTTCTGACATAAAGAGATCAATGTCAGATAAAGTGGACAAAAGCATGGCGCTTTCCGGAAATTCCTACCTGTCGCCGTCTGAAGGACATGCGAGGACAGAGACCTTTTCCGGATGTGTCCAAACGGCTAGAAGATTTGAATCGGATCCCTCGGCTATAAATACCTGGGATCCATCAACATTCAATACTTCTCTCTCGCTCAACTACCGAAAGTCAGAAACTTTATTGCAAGCAAGCAGAACACTTTCGAGGCCTTTCTAAAGGCTATCCGTGTGTTGATTTATCAAACACGAGACTTCAAGCTTCCAGCTTGTAAGTTATTGATCTCTTTGGTGTTCTTTCTCCTCCGAGGAAGTTCACAGCAGCTCTTGTGCCAGCCAGCACTTGAGTTATTACGGGCTTTTGCCGTATTGAGAAGATACGTTCTTGGGAGAACTAAACACCCAGTGAAGTTGTGGAGGTTGAAGTGACGTGCTCGCACTCCACCAGCTGATCAGAGTTGAAGAAGGACAAGGCCGGGAGCGGTTGATCTAGTGAACTGGTGGACGAGGCATTCACCAGCTAGAGATAGATCGTAGGCAACTTGTACCTGATTACTCTATAGTGAATTTCCAGTGCTACGACTGGAGAGTGGACGTAGATCAGTTGATCGAACCACTATAAATCCTTTGTCTTTTATCAGCTTTCTGCATTTCATACTGATTTAAAACCCAGCACCCAAGTGCTGGTGTATATCTGAAAACTGATATAACTGTGCAAACAAGGCTAAAAATATTCTAAGTCTTGAGCTACCAGCTGACGAGCCAGTCGCCAGTCAGCTGAGTACGCAGAGTGCAAGTTGACTTACCAGCTGACAAGGTCCCAGTCAGCTGAGTAACCAGCAGAGTGCAAGAAACGATTAATCACATTTTCCGCTGCTAAGTTATACCCTGATAATCCGGGACCAACAATAGTCTATCGAAGTATGCTCCGGACGCAGTGAACACCGAACAGAAGAAGGCACTTCAGTTCATGTCAGGACTGAAAACAGACATCCAAGCTTCTCTCGCTTGCTTAACTAGGCTAGATTATACTGACGCACTGCAGCGAGCCTTGAACATTGAAGCAGCACTGAAGAATGGACTGCGAGCTGCTCTCTTGGCCAACAAACCCGAGCAACCCACTGGATCAGGAACAAAAAGGAAGCAGGATGATGTTGCTCAGACCTCGACAACTGGACGGAGGAGAAACTGGCAGGGCAGCCAGAATTTCCGCAACAATCAAGCTGATAATCAGAGGAATTTCCAGAACCAGTGGAACAACCGCCAAGGAAACTTTGCTGTCAAACGCTGCAACCGCTGTGGAAGAGACCACCCGGGAGAATGTGCCGCACTTCGTGCTAACTGCTACAACTGCGGGAAGATGGGACACTACTCGTCACAGTGTCGCCAAGGCAACAATTGCCAAGATTTCCGGAATCAGCGCCAAAGCAACCAAGGCAATACCCAACTAAGAGCACTGCAAGGCCAGCAGAAACCTAAGAACAACCGCAACCGTGCTATTCAAGCCAAGCCAATTCAGCAGGTGCCTCAGCAGCCGCAACCGCAACCGCTACAGCAGCCGCCGTAGCAGCAAAATCAACATCAGCTAGCTCAACAGCCAGCACGTCAGGGAAGAGCCTACGCTCTTGAACAGCCAAAGGAGAAGGAAGATCAGGGAAACCTGACAGGTATGGGATTAGTATACCAGTCATCGATTATTGTGCTTTTTGACACTGGCGCATCGCATTCATTCATATCTGAAGACTGTGTTCAGAACCTAGAGCTTAGTACCGAGAGAACTAAGAACGATTTGTATGTAATCACTCCGACTGGTGGATCAACTCTCTCGAACCTTGTCTGTCCGACCCTAGAAATCTCTTTTGGAGCATGTATTTTAAAAACCAACAGTTTGAACGTCCTTCAAATGAAAGATGTGGACGTGATTCTAGGAATGGACTGGTTGGAAGAAAACCATGCTACCATTCAGTGCAAGGATAGAATCGTGTCTTTTGAACAGACTGGGAGAGAACCAGTGTATTTGCATAGGGTTCGGAAAGGAAAAATGATTTCTCTAATTTCTGCCATGCAAGCATACCGACTGGCCAGCATAAAAGATAGTCGAGCTTTCCTTGTGTACCTCAATGAGGATGACAAGAAGGACATTAATGTCAGCGACGTAGAAGTCGTCAAGGAATTTGAAGATGTTTTTCCCGATGAGCTACCTGGACTGCCGCCAGATAGGCAATTGGAGTTTGTTATTGATCTTGAACCAGGTGTAGCTCCTATTTCAAAAGCTCCATATAGAATGGCCCCCAAGGAACTGCAAGAGTTGAAGGTGCAATTGCAAGAATTGCTAGACCTGGGATTCATTCGACCCAGTGCATCGCCCTGGGGAGCGCCTGTTCTTTTTGTGAAGAAGAAAGATGGATCTATGCGTATGTGCATTGATTACCGCGAGTTGAACAAACTCACCCTGAAGAACAAGTATCCACTCCCAAGGATCAACGATCTCTTTGATCAACTTAAGGGAGCAAAGGTCTTTTCCAAGATTGTGTATTGATGCAAGAAGGCAAAGTGATTGCATAAGCATCACGTCAATTGAGGATGCATGAATTGAATTACCCAACCCATGACCTAGAACTAGCAGCCATTGTGCATGCACTGAAGATTTGGAGACATCATCTCTATGGAGCAAGATGTGCTATCTTCACTGACCACAAGAGCCTCAAGTATTTCTTTGAGCAAAAAGATCTTAATATGAGGCAGAGAAGATGGTTGGAACTAGTGAAGGACTATGACTTGATCATTAACTACCACCCTGGTAAAGCTAATTCAGTAGCAGACGCGTTGAGCAGAAAGGCTCCGGCTAAAGCGTGTGCCGTGATAACGCAAGAGAATGAACTGGTCAAGGATTTTGAAAAGTTGAATCTGGAAGTGATTCCGCCACCAGAAATGGTGAGTACGAGAATAGCAGCCTTATTGGCAAGTCCTGATTTAAGGACAAGAATTGTGGAAGCCCAAAGAAATGATGAAGTTTTGGAGAAGATACGACTTCAAATCCGCGAGAAGAAAGTCGAAAACTTTTAAGAGGCTTCCGATAATGCCATAATGTACGACAAAAGATTGTGTGTGCCAAAGGTCAATGATTTGAAAGAAGAAATCATGAGAGAAGCACACGAAACACCATACACTGCCCACCCTGGAAGTATGAAGATGTACCAAGACTTCAAGTCAAAATTTTGGTGGGAAGGTATGAAGCGAGACATAGCCCTGTTCGTTGAACGATGTTTGGCATGTCAACAAGTAAAAGCATTGCATCAAAGACCGTATGGAAAGTTACAACCGATTGACATTCCTGAGTGGAAATGGGATGCAATAGCAATGGATTTTGTAACCGGTTTACCCAAGTCTCAAAGAGGAAACACTGCCATTTGGGTAATTGTGGATCGCTTAACCAAAAGTGCACATTTTCTACCAATTCAGATTACATATGGATCAGATAAGTTGGCCCAGCTTTACGTCAAGGAAATCATACGATTGCATGGAGTGCCAACGACGATCACATCTGATAGAGACGCGAAGTTCACTTTACGATTTTGGACTAGCTTGCAGAAAGAGCTCGGAACTCGATTGAACTTCATCACTGCCTTTCACCCTCGGACTGATGGTCAAACTGAGAGAACCATTCAGACTTTGGAAGATATGCTCAGAACAGTTGTTCTTGACCGAGGGTTGAAATGGGAAGCTGTTTTACCATTGATAGAATTTGCATACAACAACAGCTTTCAAGCCACCATTGGAATGGCCCCATATGAAGCACTTTATGGAAGAAATTGCAGATCTCCCTTGTATTGGGATGAAGTTGGTGAACGAAAGGTTTTAGGACCTGACTCAGTCGCTGAGATGATAGAAATCATTCGACACATCCGCGCTAGAATCAAAGAAGCTCAGGATCGACAGAAGTCTTACGCTGACAAAAGACGAACCGAGTTGACTTTTGAAGTTGGAGATAAGGTATTTCTGAAGATATCGCCTTCAAAGGGAATCATTTGTTTTGGAGCTAGAGGCAAACTTAGGCCGCGATACATTGGTCCTTACGAGATTCTAGAAAGAATTGGAGTCGTAGCATATCGTTTGGCTTTGCCACCAAGTTTCAGAAATGTTCATAACGTCTTTCACGTGTCGCAATTGTGGAAGTTTGTCTACGATCCCAGACACGTTATTCAACAAGATAAAATTCAGCTTCAACCCGATTTGACTTATGAAGAAGGACCAGAAGCAATCATGGATTTCAAAACGCAAGAGCTCCGCAACAAGAAGATCAACCTTGTCAAAGTGCTTTAGAAACACCATGGAACTGAAGAAGCAACGTGGGAACTTGAAGATAAGATGAAGGAGAAGTATCCCGAGCTATTCATGTAATTTGCGAAATTTCGGGACAAAATTTTTTTGTAGTGGGGGAGGATGTAACGCCCCTCATAAATTTTAAAGTATTTATCGAATTTCCAAAATTTATATTTTGTTATCGAATTTAATTCGAAGCTATGCGATCAATTTGATTGGGAAATGTATTATTTTGGGCATTTATTCAATTGCCAATTTTATTCCAAGAAGAAATATTAAATATTAAATTAATAATTAACCTAGATAATTTATTTGATGACCCGACATTTTCGTATCGGGATAATATCGATCGATAAATATTCGCGGGTAGATGAAATATTAAGGTCTCCCGTGCAATGACGCGAAAAGATGTGGAGTTGATGTGAGGTGATGTTAAAGTGACCGATGTGACAAGCGAATGACAACCACTTTAACCTTTTTGACTTTCGGTAATTCCGAAATTACCCTGGCCTCCCTTCTATAAATAGAAGGCTTATATCATAAGTTTTACTTTCACTCTTTCTCTCAAAATTCTCTCCAAAGAAATTACGACGACTCTCCGGCGACACTCCGGCGAAACACTCTTGAGGTAAACTATACATTTTTGGACTCCTCATACCTCATTCTTTCCATTTCCAACACTCTTTCTTTCAATTCTCCATGTTAGAAGTTGAATCGATTAAAGAGAGTGTTGATCAAGCCCACGAAGCTCAACGAACGTCCTAGAGGTATAGATCGAACCTCCCTCTAGCTATTTTACCGCTTTAAGCATGTTATGGTTTATGCCCTAGTTTATAAATGTCATGATCTAGGCTTGATATTGAGTTTTTGAGTACGTATGCATATTTAGCATGTTATATTATGAGCCTAGAGACGATATATCAACCTAGGAATCGATTGTCATAGTCTCACTTTGGCTGTAGATTTCCATTGATATATTTGTTATAATTATAGAAGAAAATGAACAATGAGTTAGAAATTGGGAAGGGAAAGAGAGAGAACAGAGTAAAGATTGAAGAATAGGGGAAGAGAGTTGATAGTAATTTCTTTCTTGATTCTTTCTCGT
>JAPKLW010006010.1:0-18745 GCA_026898455.1 Plectranthus barbatus | reverse complement strand
TCGACCAACTAAATAAGGTTTGATCCAACAAAACCTTTTACAAATAAATTCTAAGGGAGATTTTAGGAATAATTTCCCAACAAGGATATTGCTTTATATGTTGAGCGATGTTTGGTTTGTCAACAGGTAAAAGCATTACATCAACGACCCTACGGTAAGGTACAACCATTGGATGTTCTGGAGTGGAAATGGGAGCATATCACGATGGATTTTGTAACAGGTTTACCGAAATCGCAGAAAGGGAATACAGCTATATGGGTCATAGTGGATCGTTCAACAAAGTGCTCTCACTTTCTAACCATTCAAACTACTTACAGTTTGGATAAGCTTGCTAAGCTGTATGTGAGGGAGATTATACGGTTACACAGAGTACCAGTATCTATAACTTCAGATAGAGACTCCAACTTCACTTCTAAATTTTGGATGAGTCTTCAAAAGGAATTAGGTACGCGTTTAAACTTCAGTACATCATTCCATCCACAGACTGATGGACAGTCTGAAAAAACTATTCAAACTTTGGAAGATATGCTGAGAACGATTGTTTTAGACCGTGGAATTAATTGGGAACTGATATTGCATTAAATTGAATTTGCATATAATAACAGTTGTTAGGCAACTATCGAAATGGCTCCATATGAAGCTTTATATGGTAAGAAATGCAGATCTCCACTTTATTGGGATGAAGTGGGAGAAAGAAGTATTCTTGGACCTGACACTATAAATGAAATGGTTGAAATAGTTCGCCAGATCCGAGAAAGAATGAAAGAAGCTCAGAGCAGACAAAAGTCATATGCTGATATGAGGAGAACAGAGCTACATTTTGAGGTAGGAGATAAGGTGTTTTTGAAGGTTTCACCTTCAAAAGGAATAATACGATTCAGTGCGAAGGGTAAACTGCGACCAAGGTACGTAGGACCCTATAAAGTGTTAGAAAGAATAGGCCTAGTGGCCTATCGGTTAGCTTTGCAGTCAGCGCTTGGGAATGTACATAATGTATTCCACTTGTCTCAGCTGAGGAGAAGTATATTTATGATCTTAGACACGTGATTCATCAACAACAGATAGGAATTAATTTCTATTATCTGTTAGGAATTAATCTTTGTGCGCGGGAAAAGAGATCAAGATCAAATCTTTGCGCACTCGTTCTTCAGGTTTCTACAATCCAAGTATTTCGCATAAACGCCCTTATGCATAATCAATAGGAGCATGCTAGGAATAATCATAGGCATAGCAATTTATTTTTTATATTCCAATTAACGATCTTGGCAAACGGACTTCGTGATTCAGTTCACGAATCCCTTCACGAATAAATGAATTCATTGTTGGAGACCCGATCCCAAGAGATTAGGATTTCAAGTTAATAAATAAATTTGATTCGGTTATAATTTGTGATCTAATGCTCCATTCTTTGAACCGAATTAGGGATTACTAGAGAATAATTATTCGAATCAATTCAAATGATCGGATTAAAAATCCAAATTTTGTACAAGATTTAGTGAGCAATCAAAATCATGAGAATTTATAAGATAGTATAATTGTATATGTACGTGTATATCTTCTAACTTTAATTATATATATAATTACTTTGACACATGGCGTGTCACTCTTAAGTTGAAGTTGACTAAGCATTATACATGTCGGCAAATTAATTGAAGTAGGGAGAAAGAATTAAAATAAAGAAACAACATCTTCGTCGATAGCTTCTTCACGGCAGATATATACCTTTGTTTTTTTCGATCTAACTAGCGGGTTTCAAGCGACGGTTTCGAAACAAGAATCAGAAGAATACTTGAGAACCTGAAGATTATGAATGATATTCAGGGACTGATTAGAGAGTTGTGTCTGGATCAAATTTCAGAGTTGTTGAGTTCTTGGTTGGAATTCAGAATTCTTAAAGAGGTGAGCGTTCATGTGATTTTGTTGTCCATCCGCCGTATGTATTCTTAGTTTGTCGTCTCATAGCCTCTTAAGCAATATATATGTGCAGATTCAGAAAAGGTGTTTCTACTGAAAGTCATGATACAAAATAATAATAGTTACCAATTTAATTAGCAATTTGGAAATGAAGTTGGATTTTAAAATATTTAATGCAACACTAACCTCCGGGATTGTCCGACTGTCGAACCCTTTAAGCCCACTATACACAAATCTTTTATATTCAATCAGCACAACAAGTGTTGCATGTAGCACAAACCAAGTTGACATATAGAATTTATTTGATGGAGCAATTCTTGATAAAAGAGATTATGCGGACTTCTATTTCTTTTAGCACATATTGTTTCATAGTATAACTTCAAATGCTTAAAGAACACGTATATATTTAGTATGTTAAATATAATGAAATCTAAGTGAATAATAGCACATGAGTATAATATGTATTGGTGGGCGAATGATTAAATAATTCTTTGTAAACTAAAATGAAATATTAGTATGTAAACGGAGGATAATAAAAACCGAATTGTGCGGAGACTTAAATATTATAATGAATTCACTGTGAATTAGAAATTATTAACAAACGATCTAGGGGTTTGAGAACCAATTTTTGGATTCACATGAGCTTATTGTGCATTTTCTATTATTTTGTTGAAGGCAATTATCAAGGTTTTGCTATTGAGCAGCCACAACACCACCGTAATCCATAAAAGAACGAGGTAGGCATTTATTCATTATAAAGTGTGAAGTCATGTTTTGTTTTTGAAATAAAAGCATGAAAATAATCTGTCCTCTGAGCCAAACGTAGTTGGCTAGAGAGTTGATGACGTCAATGAAAGTAATCAGGTTAAGGTCCTGAGATATTTTCATTGATTGTGAGCCAGGATGTTCTTCCCCTGAGCCACAGTATCTAGTGACCAGTACCTTGATATGTCTTGTTTATTATTTACGATTGAGTCTCGATGCTTTGTGTTCCGAGGCTAGTGCACTGTTGATGACAATTAGTGAAGTGGTTCGCCATTTCGTAATTGTTCATCATGACTTGGAAGTATGCCTGCTTCCACATCACAGTTCAAAAACATATAACGACCACAGGTGAGAGATGCATGCAAGAGAGTAAAATGTTTTGGTACAAAACCCCGTGTCTTATTTGTGTGATGGCATAACATTTATATATTTGTATGTTTTTGGGACAACGTGTTCACTAGGTACGCGGTGTACTCAGCCCCTGTGTGTTATTTCTAAAACATGCAGGTTAAGCTTCGAAGGAGGAAGTGAAAGTGGAAATGTGGAAGCGACTAAATAAGTAGTAGAGCTTGATCCTGAGATATGTATCTTCATATACATATCTTCTCCATGTCAGTTCTGCTGCATTGAACCTCTGAACCTTTCTCTTCCCCACAGTTGTATAAAATACTAAAGTTGTTGTTTTGTCTAGAACTTATTTTGTAACTCCTAAAACTTATCCTTTTGTTGAGTGTAAAAACTCCTAGTATCTTTCATTTTGAACTGTTAGTTGTGAATATAAATACCTTTTTCTTCTTGAAACTGAATATTGTCTTCTAAACTATGATTGGATTGTTATTTTCATTTCAGATGTCATGTCGTAAGACAGAAATAAATTGTTGCACTCCCATAAACCGGGGAAGTGAATTGGGGGCGTGACAGAGTGGTATCAGAGCACGCTTCTTTGCTCTGACTACTTAGATTTATCTTCTTCGGAAATCTAAATTTATATTATAACCCTTGTTTAATCTATTGCTCCACATTTTGCTTCCTCTTGCTTGGCTTAATCAGGTAACTTTTAAAAGTTTATGTTTAATAGTCGAGTAGTGTGATTTCACTCATGTGTTGAAATGATTTGAATTGCTTGTGAGGGTTGAATTGCGTATTTATGAGTGAGGTGATGGAGAGTGTGAGGTGATGGAGCTTAGCTCTCGCAAACTTGATTGTTGCATAAGTTGATGGAGTGGTAGTGGTGTTGATTAGGCAGCGGAGTGAGACTCCTGCCATGAGTTACATGATTGTTATAATTGATTATTTATGTGATAGTTGTTGTTTGTTAATGTGATTGAGTCAAGTTGTGTAAGGATCTAGGATGATTCCTCTATCGAAGTGAGTTGTGTTTGAAATCTTATTTTCATGTTACATGAAATTTATTTTTGAAAATGCCTGAGAGCTCAAGATTTTTCCTTATGGTGGGAAAACTCTGAAACCTAGCTTCCATAGCTAGTAAATGGTGGGTCCAGGTATGTAAGTTAATTGAGTTATACTTTAAGTATATATAAGTATCGTGCGGATAGTGTGATGAGGAGGATGATAGTGATGATATGATTGTTTTCGATTATTGCGGATTAATGATTTCAATATTTGCAATGCTTGAGATATTGGAATGAATGAAGGGATTTTCGATATCGTACGAGGAAATAATATATTGAATTTGGATTTAATGAATCTTATTATTTCAGAATGTCGACTAATGAAGTAAATAGAGGGAGAGGGCGTGGTAGAGGTCGAGGTAGAGGGCGCGGCTGAGGCCGTGGTCGAGGCCGTGGACAACACCAGGTCCAACCTCATGGAGTTGAGCCGATTCATGAAATGGAGTCAGAGTCCATTTATGAAATACCATTGGAAAATATAGTTCATGATGAAGGGAGTGGATCAGCACACGGATCGGAAAGACAACCTGTAGGAGAGGCAGCACCACCTGCCTAGTCTTTTCAACTGATAGAAATATTTCATAAGAAACACCCACCTACTTTCAATGGGGAGGAAAACCCGCTTGAAACTGAAATTTGGGTACATGCATTGGAGAAAATATTTAGGCATATGCGTTGTAGTGAAATTGATAAGATCAACTGTATGACTTATCAACTGGTTGGGAGAGCAGATAGATGGTGGGAAACTTACGTGAAAACATTAACTCCTGAGGAGTATGAAAGGTTTACATGGGAGCAGTTTAAGGAGGTGTTGTATGAAAAATATATATCAAAACAATACCATCAAGAGAAAGAAATGGAATTTAATATTCTGAGGCAGGAAGACATGATGGTAAGTGAATACGATAGGCGATTCTGTGATCTATCTCAGTATGATGTACAATTGATAGATACGCCTAAAAAGTTGGCAGAGAAGTTTAGGTTGGGTTTACGGACAGATATTCGAGCTCATCTATCCACCAATAAGGGATTGAGTTACCAAGAGTACCTTAGTATGGCTTTGGATGTAGAGGCTGCTTTGACTAGGGATAAAATACTGATTCTAGACAAAGCAGAATCTAGTCAGCCAACTGCTACTCCGAAAAGGAAGTTTGAGGAGAGTCAACGCCCTAATTATCAAGGTCCTACTAATCAAAAGAAGCAAGAGTATAGGAGAAATTATAACTTTCTACGGGGAAATTTCCAAACACCAACTAAGAGATATCAGGTACCAGTTGCCCCTATAGGAGAGCAAAGGGGAAATGTTCCACAAGAATGTCGGCGTTGTGGAAGAAAACATATTAGAGCATGCGCAGTTCGAGAATTTACATGCTTCGAATGTGGTGGAAAGGGTCATATGGCAAGGCAATGCCCAAATCGCTAACAGGATTTTGGTAATAGACCAGCTTACCAGAGGCCTAATAATCAGTTGAGGGCTAGAAGGGGTGAGCCTTAACCTCAGGGCAGGGCACCAAGGAATCAGAGGGGACGCTGACCGAATCAACAAATTCCACCACAGAACCTTGGAGAGGATTGTCAAGAGGTGCAAGAGCAACCACAAGGAAGGGCTAGGGCGCTTGCACTGAATCAAGAAATGAATGAAGGGAATCTAGCAGGTATGGGACTTATTAATAATATACCTGCTATGGTTTTATTTGATACTGGTGCGTCGCATTCCTTTATCTCTCGTGCATGCGTAGAAACCTTAGACCTCAGGGTAGTTGAAGGTGATAGAAGTTTAAAAGTAACGATACCTTCAGGAGAAGTTATTACTACTACCCAAGTATGTTCTAATTTAGAAATTGTGTTGAATACTCATAAGGTTGTGTTAAATAACTTAAATGTTATGAAAATTAAAGATGTTGACGTAATCGGAGGGATGGATTGGTTGACAAGAAATCGAGTAACTATCTTGTGCAAAGAAAGAAAAGTTATCCTTCCATTGTCAGCCGAACAACAGGTATGCATATATGGTTTTCGTAGAAGACAAAGTGTGTTTATTATATCAGCACTCCAAGCCTCAAGATCAATGAGGAATGAGGAAAACCAAACATATCTGGTGTATCTGGAAGGAGAATCTAAGCAAGAGTTAACGGTAAATGACGTACCAATAGTTAATGAATTTGAAGGTGTATTTCCTGAGAAGTTATGAGGATTGCCACCAGATCGATAGGTGGAGTTTGTTATCAATTTGGAACCAGGGGCGGCCCCGATTTCTAAAGCACCATATAGGATGGCACCAAGGAATTGAAGGTGCAGTTGCAGGAGTTATTAGATATTGGCTTTATACGGCCGAGTGTATCACCATGGGGAGCTCCTATACTATTTGTGAAGAAGAAGGATTGGTCGATGTGAATGTGCATCGACTATCGGGAATTAAACAAGTTGACTTTAAAGAACCGGTATCCATTACCGAGAATCGATGACTTGTTTGACCAACTAAAAGGTGCAAGTGTGTTTTCGAAGATAGATCTTCGGTCAGGGTATCATCAATTGAAAATTCGAAAGGAGGATATTCCAAAGATGGCATTTAGGTCAAGGTATGGACATTACGAGTTCATAGTTATGCATTTTGGACTCACGAATGCTCCAACTGTATTTATGGACTTGATGCATAGAGTGTTCCACCCATACCTAGATAACTTTGTTCTAGTTTTCATTGATGATATTCTTATATACTCCAAAACTGAAGCAGAACATGAACAACATCTTAGAGTTGTTCTGCAGACACTGAGAAATGAGAAGTTGTATGCCAAGTTAAGTAACTGTGAATTTTGGTTTTAGGAGGTAATATTCTTAGGTCATATTGTGTCAACGGAAGGAATCAAGGTAGACCCAGCTAAAGTACAAGCGGTGATAGAATGGAAATCACCAACAACGCCTAATGAAATTAGGAGCTTTTTGGGGTTAGCCGGGTACTACAAGCGATTCATTGAAGCGTAATCTAAAATTGATCGACCTATGACATAATTGTTACAAAAGGGAGTGAAGTTTGATTGGACCGAAGAATGTGAGGAAAGTTTTCAAAAGTTAAAACAACTTCTGACTACAGCACCAGTCTTAGCCATTCCTGAGCCAGATAAGGAATATTTAGTGTACACGATGCCTCTAAAAATGGATTGGGTTGCGTACTGATGCAAGATGGCAGAGTAATAGCTTATGCATCACGCCAGTTGAGGCCGAATGAACTAAAGTACCCCACCCATGACTTGGAATTAGAAGCGGTAGTTCATGCTTTAAAGATTTGGAGACATCATTTATGTGGCGTTAAATGTGTGATTTATACAGATCATAAGAGCCTGAGGAACTTCTTTAAACAGAAGAATCTTAATATGCGGCAAAGAAGATGGCTCGAATTGGTGAATGATTATGATTTAACAATCAACTAACATCCTAGAAAAGCAAATTCAGTAGCTGATGCCTTAAGTAGGAAGAGTGCGGCGCGGTTAGGCTCACTTCTTACAAACGAAGTGGAATTGATTAAAGATTTTGAAAAGCTGCATTTGGAAATTATTATGCCATCTGAAACACTGGATGGTGTATTAGCTACCTTAAAGATTGTATCTGACTTGAGGTAGAGGATAGTTGAAGCTCAGAGAAAGGATGATGAGCTGGAAAAGATACGTCATAAAGTTCGTGTGTGACAAACAAGAGAATATCTCAAGAAACATCTGATAATGCACTGATGTTTCAAGGTAGAATTTGTGTACCGAGAAAGGATGAGTTCAGAAATGAGATCATGAGTGAGGCTCATGACACTCCGTATATTGCTCACCTTGGAATTACAAAAATGTACCAGGATTTGAAGATGAAATTTTGGTGGGATGGTTTGAAGAAGGATATTGCTTTATATGTTGAGTGATGTTTGGTTTGTCAACAGGTAAAAGCATTACATCAACGACCCTACGGTAAGGTACAACCATTGAATGTTCCGGAGTGGAAATGGGAGCATATCACGATGGATTTTGTAACAGGTTTACCGAAATCGCAGAAAGGGAATACAGCTATATGGGTCATAGTGGATCGTTCAACAAAGTGCTCTCTCTTTCTAACCATTCAAACTACTTACAGTTTGGATAAGCTTGCTCAGCTGTATGTGCGGGAGATTATACGGTTACACTGAGTACCAGTATCTATAACTTCAGATAGAGACTCCAACTTCACTTCTAAATTTTGGATGAGTCTTCAAAAGGAATTAGGTACGCGTTTAAACTTCAGTACAACATTCCATCCACAGACTGATGGACAGTCTGAAAAAACTATTCAAACTTTGGAAGATATGCTGAGAACGATTGTTTTAGACCGTGGAATTAATTGGGAACTGATATTGCATTAAATTGAATTTGCATATAATAACAGTTGTTAGGCAACTATCGAAATGGCTCCATATGAAGCTTTATATGGTAAGAAATGCAGATCTCCACTTTATTGGGATGAAGTGGGAGAAAGAAGTATTCTTGGACCTGACACTATAAATGAAATGGTTGAAATAATTCGCCAGATCCGAGAAAGAATGAAAGAAGCTCAGAGCAGACAAAAGTCATATGCTGATATGAGGAGAACAGAGCTACATTTTGAGGTAGGAGATAAGGTGTTTTTGAAGGTTTCACCTTCAAAAGGAATAATATGATTCAGTGCGAAGGGTAAACTGCGACCAAGGTACGTAGGACCCTATAAAGTGTTAGAAAGAATAGGCCTAGTGGCCTATCGGTTAGCTTTGCAGTCAGCGCTTGGGAATGTACATAATGTATTCCACTTGTCTCAGCTGAGGAAGTATATTTATGATCTTAGGCACGTGATTCATCAACAAGAGATAGGAATTAATTCCTTTTATCTGTTAGGAATTAATCTTTGTGCGCGGGAAAAGAGATCAAGATCAAATCTTTGCGCACTCGTTCTTCAGGTTTCTACAATCCAAGTATTTCGCATAAACGCCCTTATGCATAATCAATAGGAGCATGCTAGGAATAATCATAGGCATAGCAATTTATTTTTTATATTCCAATTAACGATCTTGGCAAACGGACTTCGTGATTCAGTTCACGAATCCCTTCACGAATAAATGAATTCATTGTTGGAGACCCGATCCCAAGAGATTAGGATTTCAAGTTAATAAATAAATTTGATTCGGTTATAATTTGTGATCTAATGCTCCATTCTTTGAACCGAATTAGGGATTGCTGGAGAATAATTATTCGAATCAATTCAAATGATCGGATTAAAAATCCAAAATTTGTACAAGATTTAGTGAGCAATCAAAATCATGAGAATTTATAAGATAGTATAATTGTATATGTACGTGCACTACGAGAAAAATATTGAACAACAATACTACGCTAAAAGACAACGGTTCTACACTAGTGTTGTTGTTTACGTGTTGTCTATTATTGAAAAGACAACAGTTGCAAAAAAATACGCTAAAAGACAACGGTTTTACACAAGTGTTGTTGTTTACGTGTTGTCTATTATCGAAAAGACAACAGTTGCTAAAAAATACGCTAAAAGACAACAGTTTTACACTAGTGTTGTTGTTTACGTGTTGTCTATTATTCGAAAGACAACAGTTGTATTTGTGTGTTGTTATTCTAATTTGTTTTAAATTCTAGTGATTCTTATTTAATTTTGATAAAAATACTCTGTAATATTTTGAAGAGTTAAACGTTACATTTGGTGTATTTAATAGTTTTTCCTATATTATTTTATACTTCATTTTTATTTTTTAAAAATAATAACTAAATTTAGGAAACAAAATAATTAAATATAAAATAAAATACCATTAGAGAGTAGATGATTTTATCCATATTTCTAGCTATTACAATAATAATTGTGCGTGGTAAAACCATCTTGCCGATAACCAAAAGATCATAGGTTGAAATACCTTTGAAACATGTGGGTATGTAAGGTGAATTAAATATTTTTAAATGATTATTCAAAAAAATACATGAAGTGTTTAAAAAATACCTCGATTTTTAGACTAATTATAAAATATAAAATGACAAAACAAATATGTGCTAATTTATTTGATTTAGATTAAAGATACATTAATAATTATAATTATAAATGATATAGAAGTTATATAATATGTGTATGTAGTTTAGATGGTTGAGCTCTCGTGCATCATGCGAGAGGTACTGGGATCGATACCCCACTTCTCCATTTTAATTTTTTTTCATGTTGGAGAAAAGACAACGGTTTAAAAGACAACAACTTTAAACCCGTTGTCTTTTTTAGAAATGACAACGGTTTCAAAACCGTTGTCTTTCAGTACCAACTTACAACAACACCACTTACGACAACACTTCAAAATGCCCTACGACAACACTTTTTAACCGTTGTTGTTTCGCATTTTTCTTGTAGTGGTGTATATCTTCTAACTTTAATTATATATATAATTACTTTGACACATGGCGTGTCACTCTTAAGTTGAAGTTGACTAAGCATTATACATGTCGGCAAATTAATTGAAGTAGGGAGAAAGAATTAAAATAAAGAAACAACATCTTCGTCGATAGCTTCTTCACGGCAGATATATACCTTTGCTTTTTTCGATCTAACTAGCGGGTTTCAAGCGACGGTTTCGAAACAAGAATCATAAGAATACTTGAGAACCTGAAGATTATGAATGATATTCAGGGACTGATTAGAGAGTTGTGACTGGATCAAATTTCAGAGTTGTTGAGTTCTTGGTTGGAATTCAGAATTCTTAAAGAGGTGAGCGTTCATGTGATTTTCTTGTCCATCCGTCGTTTGTATTCTTAGTTTGTCGTCTCATAGCCTCTTAAGCAATATATATGTGCAGATTCAGAAAAGGTGTTTCTACTGAAAGTCATGATACAAAATAATACTCCCTCCGTCCCACCTCAATTGTCCCACTTTCCTTTTTCGTCTGTCCCACCTCAATTGTCTCATTACTTAAAAAAGCAATCTTTTCACACTCAACAATAAAATATTAATTCCACTCAACTTACTTTACACTCACACTCCTTGGTTATTGTGCCCGGTCAACCCGAGACAATTCAGCCGGGACGGAGGGAGTAATAGTTACCAATTTAATTAGCAATTTGGAAATGAAGTTGGATTTTAAAATATTTAATGCAACACTAACCTCCGGGATTGTCCGACTGTCGAACCCTTTAAGCCCACTATACACAAATCTTTTATATTCAATCAGCACAACAAGTGTTGCATGTAGCACAAACCAAGTTGATATATAGAATTTATTTGATGGAGCAATTCTTGATAAAAAGAGATTATGCGGACTCATATTTCTTTTAGCACTTATTGTTTCATAGTATAACTTCAAATGCTTAAAGAACACGTATATATTTAGTATGTCAAATATAATGAAGTCTAAGTAAATAATAGCACATGAGTATAATATGTATTGGTGGGCGAATGATTAAATAATTCTTTGTAAACTTAAATGAAATATTATTATGTAAAAACGGAGGATAATAAAAACCGAATTGTGCGAAGACTTAAATACTATAATGAATTCACTGTAAATTAGAAATTATTAACAAACAATCTAGGGGTTTGAGAACCAATTTTCGGATCCACATGAGCTTATTGTGCATTTTCTATTATTTTGTTGAAGGCAATTATCAAGGTTTTGCTATTGAGCAGCCACAGCACCACCCTAATCCATAAAAGAACGAGGTGGGCATTTATTTATTATAAAGTGTGAAGTCATGTTTTGTTTTTGAAATAAAATCATGAAAATGATTTGTTTTAAAGTTAAATGTTGTGCTAAAATGTTTAATGGTGAGTTATATCTGTCCTCTGAGCCAGACGTAGTTGACTATAGAGTTGATGACGTCAATGAAAGTAATCAGGTTAAGGTCCTGAGATATTTTCATTGATTGTGAGCCAGGATGTTCGTCCCCTGAACCACAGTATCTAGTGACCAGTACCTTGATATGCCTTGTTTATTATTTACGATCGGGTCTCGATGCTTCATGTTTCGAGGCTAGTGCACTGTTGATGATAGTTAGTGAAGTGGTTCGCCATTTCTTAACTGTTCATCGTGACTTGGAAGTAGGCCTGCTTCCACATCACAGTTCAAAAACAGATAACGACCACAGGTGAGAGCTGCATGCAAGAGAGTAAAATGTTTTGGTAAGCACGGTTGCTTTCAACAAAACCCCGTGTCTTATTTGTGTGATGGCATAACATTTATATATTTGTATGTTTTTGGGACAACGTGTTCACTGGGTACGCGGTGTACTCAGCCCCTGTGTGTTATTTCTAAAACATGCAGGTAAGCTTCGAAGGAGGAAGTGAAAGTTGAAATGTGGAAGCGACTAAATAAGTAGTGGAGCTTGATCCTGAGATATGTATCTTCATATACATATCTTCTCCATGTCAGTTCTGCTGCATTGAACCTCTGAACCTTTCTCTTCCTCATTGTTGTATAAAATACTAAAGTTGTTTTGTCTAGAACTTATTTTGTAACTCCTAAAACTTATCCTTTTGTTGAGTGTAAAAACTCCTACTATCTTTCATTTTGAACTGTTAGTTGTGAATATAAATACCTTTTTCTTCCAGAAACTGAATATTGTCTTCTAAACTATGATTCGATTGTTATTTTCATTTCAAATGTTAAGTTGTAAGTCAGAAATAACCCCATCGCGCTCCCATAAACCGAGGAAGTGAATTGGGGACGTGACAGAAGTGATTGTGGGAATTTCCATTATATTATTGATCAAGACTTTACACCAATATATACAAGTAGGGTAATCTAATCTAGGGGTGTAAGAAATAACACTATCCATTTTTACATTTGAATATACTAGGCATATTCCTACAATATCCCCAACACTCCCCCTTAAGTTGGAGCATAAATATTAATCATGCCCAACTTGTTACAAAGATAATCAATTCGAGCACCATTCAAGCTTTCAGACCTACTTTATTGAGAAACTCTTTTACCTAAAGTATCTCACATGCAGCTTTAGCCATAGCTCTATACTCAAACTCAGCACTTGATCACGAAACAACTTGTTGTTTCTTGTTTGTCCATGAAACCAGATTGCCTCCAACAAAAACACAATATCATGTAATCGATCTACGATCTTCTTTTGATCCTGCCCAATCAGTATCTGTGAAAGCCTCAATTCTATTATGACCATGACTAGCATAAGCAATTCCACGTCCCGGTGCTTCTTAGAGATAATACAAAATTTTCAGCAATCCTCCAATGGTCAATAGTAGGTGAAGAAATGTATTGACTTACCGCACTAACTGAAAAGGCAATATCAGGGCGAGTTACCCTAAGATAGTTAAGTTTTCCAACAATTCTTCTATATCTCTGAGGATCATCAAACAACTCACCATCTTTTGTAAGTTGTGAGTTGGGAACCATTCGAGTACTACATGGTTTAGCCCCTTATTTTTCAATTTTAGATAATAAGTCAAGAACATATTTTCTTTGTGATGGAAATATTCATTTCTTGCTCCGGATAACCTCAACACCAAGAAAATACTTTAGCATCCCCAAATCTTTTGGTTTCATACCAAACTTCTCAACACCTTAAGTAAATTTACCAAACCATGCACGAAGACTCTACTTCAAGACGTACAAATAATTCTTTAAAAAAAAACCTGCTTCTACTTAGACTCCCCCTGAGAAACAAAGCAAGGTAGCTGCTCCATATAGACATCCTCGAGAAGTTCACCATGTAAAAAGAATTTTTAATATCCAATTGGTGAAGAGGCCAATGATGAGAGGTTGCCATTGAAATCAAAAGCCTGATAGAAGTTAGTTTGGCAACCAAAGAGAAAGTATCAAAATAGTATACACCGTAAGTTTGAGCATAGCCCTTGGCAATCAAACGAGCAATGTTGCCATGTGGAATGATCTTAACAATAAATACCTACTTACACCCAATAAGCCGTTTACCCGGCGGAAGGTCTACCAAAACCCAAGTACCATTAGCATATAATGCATTCATCTCCTCAATCATAGCAACACGCCAACCAGAGTGAGTCCAAGCTTTAGCAACAAATTTAAGAATAGAAACAGACGAAAGAGAAGTGACCAAGGCACGAGTAGTGGCAGACAAATGATCATAGGAAACAAAAAGAAAAAAGAAATGGGAAAGGTACAAGAACGTTTACCTTTTGAGAGAGTTGTAGGAACATCGTCACTTAAGACAGGATCTGACATTGAAGCTATTGTCTCATCAAGACATGAATCAATGGTATCAAGCACCACATCAGAAGCAACTGGGGCAGAGGGCAATCGGCGAGAGTAAGTTTGTGTGATGGGAGACCAACTACGAATAGAAGGAGTATCTGGAGCAGAGGTAGTGTATACAAGAGAATCTGTATCATTCTCCTCAGTGAGAGGAGTAGAGACCGGAGAGTAGACAGTAGTTTCAGAGAAGGTAACATCAGCAAACACAAGATACCTATCTAGACTCGGACTATAACATCGATACCCCTTTTGTAGCCTTAAATAACCCAGAAATATGCACTTCAACTATTTGGGATCTACTTTAGTAAATTTAGGACAAACATCCCGAACAAAGCAAGTACACCCAAATACTTTAGGTGCAATCGGAAACAAAGGTTGAAAGGGAAACAAAACATGAAAAATGACACCCAACGAAGAACAAATGATGGCATGCAATTAATACGAAAACATGCAGTAGAAACAACATCAACCGAAAAATGTTTAGAAACTTGCATAGTAAATAACAAGGCTCTAGTAGTCTTAAGAAGATGACGATTCTTTTGTTCGGCAACACTGTTTTGAGATGGTGTGTCAACACAAGAGGTTTACTGAATAATATCATTGTGCATCATATAATTATGAAATGTATCTGAGAGGTATTCCTTAGCATTATCGCTACGTAAAGTTTTCACATACACATTATATTGTGTTTTAATCTCAGCACAAAAGGCAGAAAAATGTGTAAAAAAATTAGAACAAGTTTTCATCAAATAAAGCCAAGTCATACAAGAATTATCATTAAAAATGTAACAAAATATCGAAACCCAGGTTTAGATGTAATAGGACACGAACCCCATACATTAGAATGGACTAACTCAAATGGGGCACTTGCTCTCTTATTGACACGAGGACTAAAATTAATGCGATGGTGTTTAGCAAAATAACAAAACTCACAATCCAAGGATGACAATTGGGAGAACTAGGACACACGATCTTCAAAAGTGGAAGAGAAGGATGGCCCAATATACATTGTGCTTCCATGGGAGTAACAATTTCGGTACGTGCAATGGATGTGGGATGTTGTGTGTCAAGAATGTATAGGCCACCAGATTCATGTCCCTTACCAATAATCTGCTTTGTCGTAAGATTCTTAAATAAATAATAAATAGGAAAAAAAGAAGCACAATAGTTGAGATTTTTAGTAAGTTTACTGACAGAAATCAAATTAAAAGTAAGTTCTGGAAGACTAAGAACAGAGGACAAAGAAAGGGAAGATGCTGGATTGACAGTTCCCGAACCAATGACACGAGACTGAGAACCATCGGCAAGAGTAACAGGAAGAGCATGAGTATGAGGGTCAAAAGTAGTGAACATATTTGAGTTACATGTCATATGATCCGTAGCACCAGAATCGATGACCCATTTTGAAGAGGAGGAAACAAGGCATGCCTTAGGATTACCTGACTCAGCAATAGCAGTAACAGAGCTAGATTGAGTTGATTGTTGCATCAACTTGGCATACTCACTCGCAGAGATAGTAATAGAATCCCTAGAATTGCCAGAACCACTTTCAGCAACATGAGCAGATTGAGGGGTCTTTCTTCTATTGTTATTGTACCGAAGTTTCTGACAATCTCTTTTAGTATGACCAATCTCATGACAAAAATGACACTCAACATTTGTTGTCTAATGTGGTTGAGTTCCCTTGTTTAGATCATTCTTTTGTTGCGGACTTCCAGACTGATAAACATGTGCATGACTGAGGAGGGCACTATTATGTGGAGAAGGTGGAGCAGTGGCAGTACTCTCACTGCGAAGAAGACGACTGAAGGCTTCCTCTAAGGATGAGATCTGGCTATCAGACAGTGTTTGAGATTTAGCGGTCTCAAAATCAGCTGGAAGACCGGCTAAAAAACTCATCACAACCATTTTCTCTCGTTGAACTTTGATATTAGGGCTAAATGGAAGCAGCACATTTAGTTCTTCATAAGTCCTCTTGAATTCCATAAAATAATTTGTAAGAGACTTGGCTGCTTTCTCCAGCTTATTAAAGGCCTCACTAACATCATACATTCGAGAAATATTCTCTTTTCCCGAATACAAAAACCCCAAATAAGACAGAAGAGATTTTACTGCCCGACAATGGGTAACCATTCCAAAAACTTCACTACTAATAGAATTACGGGTCTGTAAAAATAATCTAGCATCCGCACGAAGTCAATTAATTTTGGTGTCATCAGATGGTGGGTCATTAGTCATATGGTCATGTAGGAACTGAGTCTACAATAGGCGACATGAATCGCCATTTATTATAACTCCGGATTCGATTTATGGATATCAAAATAAATATCATGACAAACAGTAAATGCCCTATGCATGCTCCTATTTAATTTAATTCGTAGATTCAAAGGAATACCTGAGACTCCAACGACTGATCTACAGATCTAGATCGATGATGGCAATGATGATGGTGTAGATCTGGATCTAGAATCGATCAAAGCAATGGTGTTCCTACAGATCTGATCTTTTGATCTGTTCCCTTGCTCGATCCGGAAATCTGGTGAGGATGTGCTACCGGATCTACAGCCGCCCACTCTCTCTCAATCTCTCTAGGGTTTCTGATTTGAAATTTCAAACTTATGTGGGAAAATGAGAGATTTATCTATTTATATAGATCTGGAGAATGGGCTATTAGGGTTTAATAAACCCTAATGGGCTCTGAGCAATGTTGTGCCAGACCAGGGATCAAATGCAAATAATAAAGTGGGCCTCCTATTAATTAATTCCATGTTCAACCAAGAACATAATTAATTAATAAACATTAATTCATGCCACCAGAGAATTAATGATGACCTACCCCTTTATTACCACATTATTAGGAACGGGTTGCATTGACTTGGTTAATCGCCATATTTAAGGTTTCAGACATTCATTAATTAATTCAGCGTATGACAATTAGCTGTAATTAATTTAATCTCTTATTATTCCTGAGTAGTGATAAACACTCATTTTGTGCAATTTACGTTTGGGTTGGTTTGTGGTTGTTTATGCAGATTTCATGGACAATTGAGCCGTTTACAAGATTTGACTAAGTGTCATAGGGCCAATCGATGCTAACTTGCATTGGGGAAGTGAAGAAGTGAGAAAAGACCGAAGAAAAAGCCGAATTCCCGTTCGTGACAAACTCGGCGACCAAATTACATCATCGACGATCGCCGATTTTGCCTCCGGGTCACCGATTTTGTATTTTCAGCCATTTCAATACGGCACAAATTCGGCGACCCAATTTCATCTTCGGCGATCGCCGATTTCGTCTCCGGGTCGCCGATTTTGCAATTTTAGCTATTTTTCTTCGACTCAACTTCGGAGACCCATGCGCATTTTCGGCGAACGCCGAACGCATTTTCTGGGTCGCCGAACTGGTTATTTTGACGGATTTTTGGCCCAAATCCCATATCTTCCCAGATTAGAAAAGGATAAGTAAAAATAGGAGGTCCCAAGGCTCAAAAACGTTCCTTTCCCCATATTTTCGAGTTTCAAGGGCCAGAGAGAGCAAAAACAACACAAGACTTGAAGAGCAAGATTGAAGATTGAAGATCAAAGACCACGGGTTTTCAGTTTTCATGTTTTCTGTTTTCTTGACTCTTTACTTGATTGTTTTCATGGGATTTAGCATGATTGGTGATACGTGTGTAAAATGACCTATTTTTCGATGTGTGAACTTGCATGTTTGTGTCCATTTTACTCCCATATCATATGTTTTTGTTGTTCTTTGGTTGTGTTTTCGTGTTTTTGTGTTTGGAATGGTGTAGGTTGTGTTTTGGGCATAAAGCAACACTTTTGGATGAGTTTTGGATGAAAATCGCACGTGTTTGGAGTTTGGAGAGCTCGACCGGCCGAGCGGGTGCAGGACCGGCCGAGCGGGACATTCAGAGAGCTCGACCGGCCGAGCCAAAACGCAATTTTCAGCACTTGGCTGTTTTCAGCATGGCAATGGATAGAGCTTCGAGCTAGCTTTCCAACGCAACTGGAATCGGGTCAATCGGAGTTCGGGAGAGGAAGTTATGGCCAAAATCGTGAGATCGCGCAGAAGGACCGGCCGAGCAGGTGCAGGATCGGTCGAGCACGAGCGTTCAGAGAGTTGGCTCGGTCGAGCCATGCCTTGCTCGGCCGAGCCAAGACGGTTTTTGGTGGTTTTTGGCAGTTATTGATGGCCCGGGCGAGCCAAACTTCGATCGGGCGATCCGAGGCCCTGATTGCTTGCCTATAAAAGGGGAAGAGGCAGTTATTTGAAGAACTTTTTGTCATTTTTCACATACGTTAGCTAGATTTTTCCCTAGATTCCATTTTTCCATTCCAATTCATCATAATCCTAGAGCATCTAGGAGATTAATTCATCAATACTTGGAGGAGATTGAAGATTCAAAGTGGTGGATCA
>JAPKLW010006009.1:0-18747 GCA_026898455.1 Plectranthus barbatus | reverse complement strand
AAATCAAGCGACTTTATTAAGAAAAAAATGTAACATAAATTTTAAATTAAAAAAAAATCTTAGATTGTTAAACCCACCGAACTATTTCTAAAATCTAGAGATGCAAATTGCGCTGTCCCATTTATCAGATGATATAATTAATATTTTTTCAAGATGATGTGATTGAATGTCAGGTATATTTGAGCCTTATTTGGAAACGTAAATGAATCGAATTGTTTGTTAGTTATTTATTTATTTGAATCTTGATTTGAAAAAAATTGTTTGAATTCGATTGGTAAAACTTATTTATCAGATGATCTAAACTTAAGTATAATACTCAACTCTTGAGCTCATTAGCTAAAATTATCTGAAATATATACTTATTGACTTTATAAAATTAATATTTTTATATTTAACTGAAATTTGAATTCAAGTATGAATATTATATTATTTTAAAAATAAATAATTTTATATTACAAACAAGTAATGAATATTTTAAATACAATCTAAATTTAGAAACTTCATTTCGACTTGATTAAGTTCTTGAACTTCAAAGTATTCGATAAAAACACTCAAAGTTCAACTCAAAGATAGAACATAACTTGAGCAAGAAATTTCTCGACTCAATTCAATTTGATTACACCCTTACAATATCTAAAGTGGGCATAGAGAGATGTGTACGATTTGGTCAAAAACAATGAAACAGGATAAATTATATTAATTTGGCTGGTTTGGTTAATTTGAAATGGTGATTTGGCTAGTTTGTAGAAATCTCAATGTTGGTCCCGAAATCAGAGTGCAAATATGTGCAACGAAAGGTTTTGTGCAAGCAGGAAAAGTAAAGATAAGCACAAGCACTGGTTTGTTCGAACAGAGTAGAGTCAGTTTTGTGTGTAGTCAGTTTAAGCTTAAGTCTCTATTTCGTCTTAAGTCAGTTTCACAGTGTATACTCTTCAATACTTAGACAAGTATTGAAGGTTTTAATAGTCAGTTTGTGAAACAGAAAAACAGAGCAAGTATAAGGAAAGCAGTAAAGCAGCACACAAAGATTTATAGTGGTTCGGATTTCAATATCCTACATCCACTCTTCAGACCCAAGGTCTGGGTAATTCACTAAGTAAATACAAGCCTCCTTACGATCTATACACAGTCAATGGCACCGCCATCTTCCAGTCAGCAGTGACACTCGCCTAGGAACTCCTTGTAGACTCAATCTTCAGGTTGAAGTGGGGACGCACCCCGCAACCTTCTTCCTGGTGGGTGGATGTTTACTAATTCTTCCCAAAATGGTTGGATGTTAAGAGGTTCTTCCCAGAACACAGGTGGCTGGCATACGCCTGTGAGAATCAGAGTCCTAGACTAGGAACTGACTGCTATGTGAAGGGATTCGTGAACTGAATCACGAAGTCCGTTTGCCAAGGATCGTTAACTGGAATATCAAAAATAAATTGCTATGCCTATGAACAATCCTAGCATGCTCCTATATTATTATGCATAATAAGGTTATGCGGAATACCTGGATTGAAGAACGATGAAGAACGCGTGCGCGGAGATGCCCTTTGATCTTTCCCACGCACCAAGATTTAATTTCCTAACAGATTGAGGAAATTAATCTTAAAGAAAATAATAATAATTTTCGAAAATAAGAGGAGAGAGAAGAAGAAGAATCCTCCTGATCTGATCTTCTGATCTGTATCCCAACTCGATCTGAAAATCTGGTGAAGATTATCTATCAGATCCCTTGCCCGGTTGAGAAGCAGAATTTTCTCCTCGTATCTCAAACTCAATCGATCACCATAGCTCCCAATGCTCTGGTTTGCTGTGTGCAACTTGTGATCTTATGAGTTGAAGGTGTATTGAGTTATGAGGTACTGAGGCCTATTTATAGGAAATTCTAGGCTTCTATTGGGCTTGAGTTATCATGGGCCAGACCAGGGACCAGAATGCAAATAGCAAATAAGGCCTATCAATTAATTAATTCCCATATTCAACCCAGAATATAATTAATTAATTAATATTGATTCATGCCACCAGAGAATCAATACTGTCCTACCTATTTGCTACCACGTTTTGAGGAACGGGTTGCATTGGACTCGGTTTATCCCCACATTTAAGGTTACAAACATTCGTTAATTAATTTAAGCTCTTACAAGCTATTTAATTAATTAACATCTTTAATTCCTGAATCAATCCACTCAAACCTTTTCACTTATGCTTGAACTTAATCAGCCTGCAGGACTTTAGCATAACGAACCTTTTGAGCTGTTCAGGGAATGTCACCATCCTATACTGGATGTGGTTACCTAGTTCAGATACCAGACAGTCATACACAGATTGACATCACCCAAGACTGCAGAAGTACAGGTTCAACTAGAACCCTCTCTACAACTCAAAGTGATATACAATATATGTATACTTCTGTATCCTCATATAGGTTTAAGATTCCATCGAGTCATAAAGATCTAGATTCTTTTAATGTCAGATAAAGAATCGATCTTGACTTAGGTCCTCATCAATGTGTGCCCCACACCAGCATACCAAGACATCCAAGATAAGATGCTTATCCGCATATGCTGCAGCCTACACCGACAGTTTATCCTGGAACTGTCTCAGCTGTGATGACTATTTATATCTCGTTAGGTCAAACGATCCATACGATCTTCTGTGATCTTCTACACACCGTATGATCTCCCTATCGACGAGATAAGAGGATAATTGTGTTTGCGACACATGTTTGTTAATTCAGACAGGAGATGAACATACAACAGTTATGATTCCCAGTATATTAACCAATAAACCTTGTACATAATATACCAATCATAATGCTTTCAGTATATAAATCCATCACTATGAATATATCTCAGAAAGATATATTCACCAAATAGAGCTTCAGTTTAAAAGCTTCAACCTTGTTCTAGGAGAAGATAGCACGGTGGGTAACTTGAGTCGGAGACTCAAGTCTCGTGTTTAGAACACGGAAAAACTCCGAGAGAGTTTTAGTGGGAGAGATGACCTGAATATGCCATTTGTCTCTTTAGACTAGTAGATTTTGAATTCTGTTTAGGTAACCTGTTAAGGTTGAGAGGGCAGGTCTTTATATAGAGTGGAGAACCTATGACAATTTGAATTTCTATCAGTTAGACGCATAAATCCAGACGTTAGACTCATGGATTATATTGTTCAATCGTAGCCCATGTCTTAGGTCTCCTTTCTGCTCTGCCCATTGTCAGTGTACTATACACTAACTTTATGTCAGACTTCTTTGCTGCCCGATGAACCCTGTTTGGATAACCTCGTACTGACTTAGGCATTTACAAATGACTGAGTCTAACTGAGGCTTCTTATACTGACTTCTGAGAGTCAGTACAACTTAGCCTCATACTGACTTCCTACGGTCAGTATGGTAAATCCTCATACTGACTTTCCATAGTCAGTATGGAAAACACCCTCATACTGATTTCTCTGAATCAGTATGGAAATCCCTTAAACTGACTTCTCCTTAGTCAGTTTGGGAAAGCCCTCATACTGACTTCTCCTTGTCAGTATGGATAGACCTAAAACTGAGTGCTCCAACTCAGTTTTTGGTTAAGGTTAGGAGTGATGATAGTCAGTTCTCGAGCATTCTCCATTGCTCGATCTCCAGTCTAAGTTTTATTACAACTCGATCGATCCTATACAAGGATTACAGTTTAGAAATCTAGAAACTGGAAAAACTTACTAAGATGACTTACATTCTTTGACCCACCAAAACATCAAAAGTAAGGAAATATTTCTCTAACAAAAATCCTAACTCTCAAATTGAATGTTTTAGAGCAATTCAATACTGAAAGTATAATAAACTCAATTCAATGTTAAATTAACAATAAACAAGATTTATCACATACATATCTTCGGGAGGAAGTATCATTTTTCATTGTATAAATAGCATCAAATTTTCTACTTCATAATAATGCTTCCTTTGATAATTGTTTATTATATTTATTAATTTAAAAATTATTAGATTGAGAATTCATCTTTTAAATTTGAAAAAATGATTAAATTATTTATTAAGTCCTGAATTGACAATATTCCCTAAATGAATAATTATATAAAATACTCTAACTAACTATCACAAACAAAAATATGAATTAAAGAATGGGTAATTCTAAGCACAACCACTTTTTTACTTCCTACAGCTTTTTAAAAAAATTAAAATTTTATCCTTATAGATATAATCTAAATTAAAATATTTGATATTCAAATATATATCTCCTAAAATAGAACCCCCACGAATAAAACCCTCTTAAAATTTAAAACTTCATCTTTTTCGTAAAATCAAAACAAATCTAACATACAAACACATGTAAGTTTTTTTATCTTATTTAGTTCTGTCATTAACCAAGCAATAACCATCAGCAGTCGGGCGGCTCTGCTCACTCCCCATTATCTTCTATAGCAACTCAAACCCTATCCTCCGTCAATTTTTTTTTAAAAAAAAAAAAGAAAAAAAGAAAGAAACAGAACAAATGGGAAAGGGAGAATCCAGTTACTTTTATCCTACCAATGGTAGAAGTAAAATTTTGTTTAAATTTTAGTTTTTAGGTTTTACGTCTGAATCGTGGAAGAAAAATGGAGAAGAAATAAGGTTTTAAGTTTAGAAGTAAAAGAGAAGAGATTTTACGTCTGAATAATGGTAGAAAATTTAGGTTTAAATTTTGGGAATAAATTTTAAGGGGTTTTATTTAAGAACTTTTTATTTTATGGGATTTATATTTGGATATCAGATTTTTTAATTACGATATAATGATAAAATTGGAAGTTTATATATATATATATTTTTAAAGGGACTGTAATAAATAAAAAGATGGATGTATTTAAAATCACACTTAAAGAATATCATAAATTTTAATTATGAATCATTCAATTTCAACATTTAAATATTAACTGAAAGTGTAAAAATAAGAATTATAATGTATCTTAATTGGGTGAAATAATGAATCATAGAAAATTAAAAAATTTTAAAATATTAAATAAAAATTAATAGTGGGTAAAAAATGGTGCTAGGAAGTATTCCAACCAATTGATATGTTTTGATGTGTTAAACAATATATATAAACCACCAATTTAGAGTGTCTCTAGATTAGCTCTAGTTTGTGCAAAATTTGTAAAGTCCTGTTCACGATACCAATTGAGTTGTAATAGAACCAATCAAGACAAATTGAAAATCCTACAGTTTGATCTCGCAAGGAGATAGAGGAAACTGGATACAATCCTTTGTACTAGTTTGGAGAATTCGCATGAAGAAAGCTGGCTGACGTGACCAACATGAAACTGGTCAGTTTCACTTACGCCTGTCACTCCCGTGCACAGAGACAAAGAGAACAAGTCATGAGCAATCCTCTTAAGAATGAAAATCACTTAAAGTGTGAAGATCCTAGTGTTAGACCAGTTTCGATTACTCGGACTGACTAGAAGAATCGTTCTGACAAGCCCTGCTATAATGACATCCTATGTCAGAAAAGCAGGAGCAAGTTCAGACTTTCTACAAAACCAACTTCTCCTTCGCAGAAAAGAGGCGCCAATTGGACTAAATCCAATATATCTCTCGACGACTGCAATTTCAAACCTCTCACATTTTGTCTTTAAATAGACGGAGAGACCCTAAAAGAGAGGTTACCGAACTAACCGGAACTAAAATCGATTTTTACTGACTTGAAATAATCTTGAGATCTCCAACGACTTACGAAGTTTCAAATGCTAACAGAAGCTCACAAGATTTCAAGCTCGAGGCTTTTCATAAGCTAACCATGTGCCATCTTAGACACGAAACTTATTGCTATCTTAGCACAAATTATTTCTTTGGTGTTCTTACTCTCTAAGTAAAAACATAAAAGTCGCTGCTATTATCCAAGTTGTGATTCTTACGGGTGTATAGCTAAAATGATCGACAGTTTTGGGAAGAACCTAAAAGTTCCCAAGTTCTAGATACGGAGGTTGCGTGTTGTGCCAACACTTCATATCAACCAGGCGGAGGAAACAACGACATGAGCCAGTAAGCAAGTGGACTGGTGGACGCTGACATTCATCAGCTTGTGATAGATCATAAGAACCCTTGTATTACAAAACCTACTGTATTCTAGACTATAGGTCTGAAGAGAGAACACACTGGTCTTTTGTGTCCGAACCTCTATAAATCCTTGTACATTTACTGTTTTATTTACTTTCTCCTAAGAATTTAAAACTCAAAACTATCTAATTGTTGAAATATACTTGAAACCTGAACTAATTTTTAAACTTGCTAATCTTAAGTTTTCAGTGAAACAAATTGGTGAGTAACAACCAGTTTATGAATGCAAGTTTTCGTGTAAGATTTTCAATGTGTATATTAAAACTCTGATCTCGGGACCAACAAGTGGTATCAGAGTGGTTGGTCTTTATAGACTAGTTGCTTTGAGTTGCTTAGAACGAGATCCATATTTCCTTGCACTCTTTTTGTCTTAACGAGTAGGTTTATTCTTTCAAGATGAACAACACAAAGCTTCCACCATACTCGGCAGAAAAGTTCACAATATGGAAAAAGAGGTCTACCATAGTGCTCAAAAGTATTCATCCAGAAAGGGTTGAATTTATCGAGTGTAGACCTATCAGGATCCTTAAGGCCAACATCGTCTAGGCGGAGAAGAAGGACCAGACATGGTCGAGAAACCATACGATGAGTGGACATCAAAGGAGAAAATGCATGCATGGTTGGGTTCCATAGCTCACGAGCCGATCCTATCCACACTTCTAGAAGGATTGGAGGAAGAAGTGATGCCGTTCAACAACGCTAAAGAAATCTAGGACTACCTTGGCAGTTTATGCCAAGAGATCGAGCAGATAAAGTGGAATAAGGTTCAAGTTTGTGTTGATAAATATATGAGTCCTTCCAAATGCTTTCCGGAGAAAGCGTCAAAGCCATGGAAACCAGATTCAACACAATCGTGAGCGACCTTAAGGCGTTGGAAAGAGTATACTCAATAGCATATCTTAATGCTAAGATTCTATCCAAGATGCCGAAGGAGGACTAGTTCATCAAGATAACCAATTTGAAGGAGAAAGATCTCACAAAGGAGTTGTTTGCTCAACTCTAAGCACACAAATGGGATATTCAATTGGTTAACAAAAATGAAGTCATTTGTATCGCCAGCTCGCCAGGAAAGCATGCTGAAGATTCTGCATATTTCGTGAAGGACATCAAATGGAGGCCAAAGAAGCCTTTTCATACTAACAGATCCACATGTCAGTCAAGTCGACGAATGAGGCACCTACAACCTCAACCTCCAACAGGAAAGATGAAGAGATGAGGAGACTTGTCAGGCTTCTGGAGAAAACATAGGGTAAGACAGAGACTCCTCAGCTAGAGGGTAATATATTCATCAAGTAGACCCATAAATCCTTCTTTGAGTGCAACTCTCATGACCACCTCAAGTTTGAATGTCTGTGAGTGGACAAGGAGGAGAGAGAATGACTTAAGAAGATTTTTGAGCAAATAGCATTAAGAGTCGTAGCTAAGGTGATGTTGTCAAGGACAGAGGTTCCTGACATACCTAAAAACGATGATGGATATTTCTCATCAAATGAAGTGTCGGAGGAAGAGGCATTGCTCGTGTTCATGGCAGTAATTGGAGAGGGGAATGATGATGCAATAGAATCCAAGCAAGGACTTGCTGCAACTGGAGATGAGGTAACTAACTTATTAACAGTTTCTATATATTCTGCATGCATATTAGAGGATTCTAAATCGTATTGCTCCAATTAAGAAGATGTTTCCCTCGATCTTCTCTCAAAATAATTTCAAAATTTTATGAGCTCAGAAATATTTTAATGGTGAAAATTCCTCGCTGAAAGTCCAAGTTTCAATTTTTACTGATTAGATTGAAAAATCTCGATCTGCCGACGAGGAACTGGCAAAACTTAGAATGGAACACTCCAACCTTTTGAACGAATTTAAACATCTTAGAATGAAGTGTGAAATTTTAAAGTAGAAAAACCTTGAGCATGAATGATTAGATAAAGCTCAAGAGAATTAGAAAAAGTACTTTTGCCTCAAAGAGAACCATCAGATAACGCATGTCTAGGTTTTGTTGAAATGATTTTAGTAATCCTTCATCTAGCACTGGAGAAAATAAAATTTATTTTATAAAAGAAAATTCTTGTAATCATAGTAGGTTGAATGGTAAGGGGATAGCCAAAAATGTCCCGGCTCAATGTTGGTCTACCAATAACCCCAAACTGGCCACCCAACAAACTGGGAAAAAGCCAGTTCAGCCTAAGAAACTAGTGTAGCATTATGTTCCTAATGCAAGGAAATCAGTTTGCCTAATAAACATGTTTCATTTGCAAGGAAGGCAAACAACCAACCAGAGACCCAAATCTAATATTATCTCCGTCCCGGTCTATTAGGCACCTTTGACCGGGCACGGGAATTAAGGGTTGTGACTGGTAGTGGAGTTAATATTTTATTGATGAGTGTGAAAAATATGCTATTTTAGGAAAGTGGCCCAATAGACTTGGATGGACAAAAATGGAAAGAGTGCCCAATAGACTGGGACGAAGAGAGGTTTAAGTATGAAAGGAATAACATACCATGTAGGGGGAACGAACTTGAGGCCTAAGCCCAATCACTTTCCATTTTCAAGGACTAGGAAGGGTAACCAAGTTGGTCAAAGTATTATTTTAAAAAAAACACATGGTCTTCATACACATCTAGAACCTGTGTTCTGAGGTCCTACTAGGAAGTCCCCTACTTCTAAAAGGACTACACACGCCCTCACTCATTTTCAAACTAAAAACATGCATTATTTTAGAAGGAAGGGAAAGGTAGCAGGAAAAAGCAATAACCATAAGCTATCTGCTATAAGGGTAACCCAAATTTGGATTCCCAAGACCCTTAGTTACTTGGGGGCCTAAAGCATAATTTGTGCTTTGTAGGAACAGGTACATCCTTATCAGCTTCAGAGACAGAAGAATGTCTGGATCCCAACAGTGAGTGTTCTTCTCACATGACTGGAGAAAGAGATCTCCTCTCAGATCTCCTAATGGTCAGAGGACCACCGGCCATGTTTGTTGACAACGCTAAGGGAAAAGTTATTGGAAAGGGATGTACGGAACATAATGGAATCATAATCAAGAATGTATCCTTAGTCACCAACTTGAAGCATAACATACTAAGCATTAGTTATCTTAGTGAGAGTGGTTATGTCATTTCCTTTGCCGAATCTGAATGTCATGTTAGAGATAAAGTTTCAAAGAAAGTCAAGCTCCGAGGCATAAGAAAATGAAGTCTTTATGTGGTAGACTGGTCAAACAAATTCATGTTTCGTGGTCACCAGTGATGGGTTTTGTATACTGAAAGCATTTATTACAATGAGTATACAACGGTTTATTTCTCCTATCTGTTAACAATCATACATGTATGAACAATGGTATCCTCTTGTCTCACTGATAGGGACGATCATACGACGTGTTGTAGATCGCAGAAGACAGTATGATCACTTGACCTAGTGAGACATAAACATGATCACAGCCGAGATAGCGTATGAGGATACGTCTGTCCCGATGGCTGCGGCATTGTCGGAATAAGTAGTTTGTCTTGGTTACTTGACATGCTTGTACGCAGAGGTGGCGTATTGATGGACCGCAGTGATATATATTCGTCTGTCTGACATCAGCGAATAAAAGATCTCGTTATATTGATTGAGTCCAAACCCTAACGAAGGTTCAGGGGTTTGCACGGGTTGACTGTTGCTTTGACTTGCCATGGTGGAGAGCTAACACAGCACGCTCGTATATCCGCATCTTGGGTAATAGCAGTTCGTGTAGTACCGCCTGAGACTGAACTTAGGTAACCATATCCGAGTAATAGGATGGGGACATTCCCTGAGGAGCTCAATAACATTCATCGTGCTAAAGTCCTGCAGGCTGATTAAGTTCAGGCACGAGTGATAAGGTTTGAGTGGTACTACTCAGGAATAATAAGATATTAATTAATTGTAGTTAGAGCTTGTCAGAGGCTCCGATTAATTAATGAATGTCCGGTAACCTTAAATATAGGGATTCTCAATTAATGCAACCCGTTCTCACAACGTGGTAATAAAGGGGTAGGTCAGCAGAAAGGCGTGAAATTTATTTGGTCTGAAGAATGTGAGGAGAGCTTTCAGAAGCTGAAACAACTACTAACAACTGCGCCAGTCTTAGCAGTGCCAGAGGCAGATAAGAACTTCGAGGTTTACACTGATGCCTCGAAGAATGGGCTAGGTTGCGTATTGATGCAGGACGGTAAGGTGATAGCTTACGCATCAAGACAGTTAAGGCCGCATGAGGTGAATTACCCGACTCACGATTTGGAGTTAGCAACCGTAATCCACGCGTTGAAAATTTGGAGACACTATCTCTATGGAGTGAAATGTGCCATATTCACTGATCACAAGAGTTTGAATTACTTCTTCGAACTAAAGAATCTAAATATGAGGCAGAGGAGATGGTTAGAACTCGTAAATGACTACGACTTGACGATCAACTATCACCCGGAAAAAGCAAATTCAGTAGCAGATGCCCTGAGTCGGAAGGGAGAAGCACAGTTAGGCTACATGCTTACGAGAGAAACCAAATTAATCAGAGAGTTTGAAAGACTCAACCTGGAAGTAATATCACCCTCAGAGAGGAAGAGATGTGATTTGGCAGTTTTGACAGTAGTACCGGATTTGAGGAAAAGAATTCTTGAGGCACAGAAGGAAGACGCATAGATTGAGAGATTGCGTCAGAAACTGAAGGTTAAGCCAGTGGAAGAATACCGGGAAGCACCTGACAGTACATTGATATTACGAGACAGGATTTTGGTGCCAAACAGTGTGTTTTCTCTTTCCAAAATGTGTAAACTGCTTTGTTTTAACTTGAGAACTGCTATGCATGTTTTTTTTGTGCTATTATATCTGTCCTCTGTTGAAAGCTAATAACAGAGAGTTATTGATAAGACAAGAACCATGTAATGTTAGTACATGAGCTACTCTTATTGATCGTGAAGGTTGATGTCTTGGTATGAAAGTTTGATTGATGTGATGAGATTGAAAGTTTGTGAGAAAGTGAATGACAGAATACGATCGGATCTCGAAGAATGTACCGAGATTGTGCACTTAGATGATAGTAAGTTGAATGTTGAATCATTCCGAACTAATCATCGTAACTTGGAAGTGGGCCAGCTTCCAGTTACAACTATGATAACAGATATAATAACATACTTAGATGTGCATAAAATAAAATATTTTAGATAGCACGGTTCCTTTCAACAAAACCCCGTGTCTATCTGTGTGAGTTGCATAGCATGTCTCTTATATAATGTATGTTTTCGGACATGTTTTCCATTGGGTACATTAGTACTCAGCCCCTCGTATTATTTCTAAAATACGCAGGTTAAGCAGCATGGATGGCGAGCGGAGGTGTAAACAGAGCAGCTTATATTTTGTAAACTTACAGATCCTGAGATATGCATCTCCATATGCATATCTCTGCCACGCATCACACGCTGCTACACTCTCTGACTTTTCCTTCCCAGATTTGTGAACCGTTTAAATGTTTAAACTTAAACTCATGACTTGAAGTACAATTTACTGCTAATTACAAATCTCTTTTATTACTAAATTCTTCCGCTTATTTGTTATTGAGCAAAGAAGTGCTTGACAAAACATGAAACATCAATGTAACGCGACCCCAAATTGGGAAGGTCAGTTGGGGGCGTTACAGATCAATACAATCTTATGTAGCATTTAAAAAAATAAATTATGATATTCCAATTTTATCCTTATAGTTTTAATTTAAATTAAAATATATGATATTTAAATACATATCTTCTAAAATACAACCCCTAAAATATTACGTTGGGGGCTTTATTTTAGTGTTGATATGGTAGATATGTTTTGATTTTGAGAAGAAGATAATATTATGGGGGCTTCATTTTAGGGGTTGTATTTTAGGAGATATGTATTTAAATATCATATATTTTAATTTAAATTAAAACTATAAGGATAAAATTGGTATATCGTAATTTATTTTTTTAAAGTGGCTGTAGGAAGTAAAAATGTGGCTTTATTTAGAATCACCCTAAAATAAAATCTATGTTAACTAGGGATGAATTTGAACTTTTTAGATTGTTGGGTTGAGATAAAAAAAAAATTATTAAGTTAATAGAAAATAATATTGTAAACACGTTTTAATTTTTATTTAACACAAATTAAATTTTAATGTTAAATATACTTTCTTTTTAATAGTTATCATTTTTTTTAATTGGAATACATTATTAAACACAAACACACATACAAATGTCCTTAGGGTAGTTCGAACCAATGACCTCCCAGTCACAGACAAAATGTTTTAACCGCTACACTCCGAGCGAGGGGACAAACCTACTCTTTATATATAAGTTGTGTTGGTTGGAATTTTTTATTCTTACTAAAATTGGGAAAATCTTATAGCAATATCACTAATACGTTCTTATAGTTATATATACAAATATTATCATCCCACCCTTGCGTTCGAATCAAATATTTGATGCATATTTTATATATAATCTCAAATTACTTAACTAAATTATATATGTAAGGATTCTTTACACTGCCGCGGTCCCTAATTACCGCCGGATCCCGACAATTCACCGGAGAAAAGAAAAGACGCCGATCTTTCTTCCTGGATGAGTAAACAACTGCAGCTTTGATTCAGCAGAGCATCCACACGCTTCAGCAACCAAGAACGAACCCTACAACAGGAGTTTGCGCGCCTCTGACAGCACTTCGATCGGAGGGGGCGGTTGGCTCAGACTCACCTGCTACCGGCCCCTGCCCTACGCTCGAACCACCGGAGGAAGATTGCGGTTGAAGGCTCTCCTAGGATGTATCCTTACCCACACACAGAGTACACTCAGAATAGGGACGAGGAACACTCAAGAAATCTCACCGAAGGAGCTCACGATTCACTTAGAGAGAAGGCAGAGCAAAAGTCTAGTGAGAGAGAGAAATGAGAGGCGCTGAAATTAGGGTTCGATTCAGTGATCGAATTGTTGGGGGATTGAGCAATTATACATGGGCCAAGTTAAAACCAAAGAGGTTATGGGCCTTTGCAACTAACCCATAACAATAATAATAACAAACCCAAAACACCAATCCATATTCCTAACCCAAATGCAGGCTCGGATCACTCAAACCAAGAGGCCTACCCTCCAACAATCTCCACCTTAGGCCCGAGGTTTGCAAGGGTGGCCAAAATATTTTGGTGGTCATCATCGCCGGTTGCTTCGCTTAATTCATGTACGAGGACTTTTATGATTTGCACAAGGCAAATCATGGCTATGAGGCAAGCACACACCCACTGGAGGAAGTACCTGCACAAGCAAACACACAGTTTAGCAGTTAGAAAACACATAGTTCATAAATATGTTAATTAGCGAAGATAATAGAAGCACATAGATATCAACCATTATCAAAGTTTAACATATTTTGACATGAAGCAAATTTTTCAAAAGGTAAGCATTTGGTTCCCATGTCAGCTGGGTTAAATTGAGTAGCAATTTTTTCTAAAGAAATCAAATCCTTTTCAACCACATCACGTATAAAATGGAACTTAACATCTATGTGTTTGGTTCGATCATGAAATACAGGGTTTTTACACAGCTGAATTGTAGATTGGCTGTCTGAGAACAAAGTCGGTTTATTATCAAGATAACCAATTTCAGAAAGTAAACCCTTTAGCCAAATTGCCTCTTTTATAGCATCAGTGATAGCAACATATTCAGATTTCGTGGTTGAAAGGGCAACTATAGGTTGAAGTTGAGATTTCCAACTTATGCATGAGCCAAACAAAGTATAAATGTAGGAAGTAGTAGACTTCCTATTATCTCTATCGTTTGCATAATTGGAATCTACATAACCTACTAGTTTAATACCATTATTACTCTTAGAAAATCTCATACCAACATGCTTAGAACACTTTAAAAACCGCAATAACCACTTTTAAGGCTTCCCAATGAGGTTTACCTGGATTCGCCATGTATCTACTCAAACAACTTACAGCATAAGCAATATCAGGCCTAGTGCTATCCATAAGATACATAACAGATCCAATTGCATTACAGTAGGGAACCATTTTCATGTCAGAAATTTCAGAATCAGTCCTTGGGGACTGATCCTTACTTAGCACGAAGTGAGCAGCAAGAGGGACATTCACAGGTTTTGCATCAGACATAGAGAACTTAGACAGAATTTTAGAAATGTAGTCACTTTGTTTTAGCACTAGAACAAACTTATTTCTGTCCCTTTCTATATCCATACCATGTATCCTTCTAGCATCACCAAGATCTTTCATTTTGAACTTATCACTAAGACTATCTTGCACATGTTTAATAGATTTCAGACAGGGGCTGATTAGAAGCATGTCATCCACGTAAAGGAGCAGAAAAACAGGGACATTTTCAGACACTTTAAAGTACAAGCAGTGATCATATACACTTCTATTGAAATTTAAAGACTTCTTGACAGTATCAAACTTAATATTCCATTGTCTAGGTGACTGTTTTCAACCATACAAAGATTTCTTAAGCAGACACACATGATTAGGATATTTAGGATCAACAAAGCCTTCGGGCTGATTCATATAAATGTTTACATCGAGGTCACCATAAAGAAAGGCAGTGGTTACATCCATTTGTTTCATTTCCCAATTGAAATGAGCAACTAAAGCAAAAATGATGCGCACAATAGTAAACTTCACAACATGAACAAAAATTTCAGTGTAGTCTATGCCTTCTTTTTGGGTGAATCCCTTAGCAACTAGCCTAGCTTTGTACCTAACATTTTTTCCATCATTTTTAAGTTTGTACAGCCATTTACATGCAATCACAGAGAAAGAATCATTTCTTTTAACAAGAGTCCATGTTTTATTGTCATGTAAACTTTTAATTTCATCTTTCATAGCTTCAATCCACATATTAGAGTGAGATGACTCAACAGCCTCCTTAAATAACTTTGGTTCATTGCCATCTATCTCATCAAACACATTGAACGCAAGAAGAGCAAGTTCAAAATCATCAAATCTCCTATTTACAGATATGGGCCTTCTAATTCTATCTCTAGTAAGTTGATAGTCATTTAAATCTAAACAATCAGCTCCACCTTGCTGATTATCACCTAGCTGTTTATGGCATTCAATTTCAGTTACATCACTTATCTCTTCCCCCTGAATGTCATTAACAGTTATAGGTTCAGTTTTAGGCTCCACCTTACTTTGAAAATCAGATAAAACAGGCAAATTAGACATGCTGCAGGGAAATTCAGACTCATTAAAAGTGATGTCCCTACTTATGATGACCTTAAAATCAGAGTTAGACATATCCAGCACTCTATAACCCTTTACCCCTTCAGGATATCCTAGAAAAACACACTTCTTAGCCCTATTATCTAATTTATCTCCCTTTTGGTGGACATAGGCTGCACACCCGAATACCCTAAGGTTAGATAAATCTATGGGATTTCCTAAGAAAACAGATTCAGGACATCTACCTTTAAGAGGAACAGAGGGGGACCTATTTATAAGGTAGGCTGCAGACATTACTTCTTCCCCCCAGAAGGATTTTTCTAACCCACATTTAGCCATCATACATCTAACCCTTTCCAACAATGTCCTATTAATTCTCTCAGCCACACCGTTTTGCTGGGGGTTATAGGGGACAGTTTTATGTCTTTTTATCCCACATTCAGCACATAGTTGATCCATAGAATTATTACAAAATTCAAGGCCGTTATCTGTCCTAAGTGTTTTGATTTTCTTTCCAGTTTGGTTCTCAATTAAGATTTTCCAATTTTTAAAGCAACTAAAAACTTCAGATTTGTTTTCCATTAAAAATATCCAGACTTTTCTAGAAAAATCATCAATAACAGATAAAAAATAACTTTTCCCACCATGTGTGGGCTCACTAGCAGGGCCCCACACATCAGCATGCAAATATTCAAGAATGCACGAACTCTTAGGCACATTAGGGGAAAGGGTGTTTGGGAATTTAACTTTGTTTTGCTTTCAAAGGACACAAAACTCACAGAAAGGCAAAACAAGATACATTGTCATTACCAAACAGGCCATTTTTCTTCAAAATTTCCAAACCTTTATTACTCGTATGCCCTAATCTATCATGCCATAAGCAGGTTTTATCATCAGAGGCATTGTTAACCATATTAGAAGCATGTAGAGACTCACAGTAACACACATACATGTTGCTTTTCTTAACAGCCTTACATATTACAAGAGAACCCTGCAATATCTTCATAATACCCTTCCCCCATCTCCCCTCTAACCCTTCATCTTCTAGAGCAGCACAAGAAAGAAGGTTATAGCATAATCCAGGTACATATCTCACATTTTTTAAGGTAAACATACATCCTGTGTCAAATTTCAATTTAATATCTCCTATGCCTATAACCTTACACCTTTTCTCATTAGCAAGAGATATATAGCCATTTTCTATGATTTTTAGGTTAGAAAATAGTTGTTTATGTGGAGAGATGTGGAAAGTACAACCAGAATCGATTAGCCATTCATTTACACCAAATTGATTCAAGCAGGCATTGACAGACAGCAAAGGATCAGAGCAAACAGGGGCAACAGCCATATAAACATCACCTAGATTATCACTGGTTGATGCATTCACAGAGTTATCATTATTATCAGCCCTATCCCTCTTAGGTTTAGTGCATTGTTTAGCATAATGACCATAGATTCCACAATTATAGTATTTTCTGCCCTTAGACCTGGAATTAGACCTTTCCCTCTTAACCCACTGGGATTTCTTCCCCCCTTTATTATCATTATTATCATTGTTACTGGACTTATTTTTTTACCTACCCCTAACATGAAGAATTTCAGTGTTGCTCCTGTTTTTACTCTTACCTTGTTTAATTTCTAATTCTTTACTCTTCAACCCACCTATGACAGTATTTAGGGTAATGCTATCCCTTCCATACTTAAAGGCAGCTTTAACATCATTATAGGATTCGGGTATAGCATTCAAGAGCACAACAGGGGCATATTCTTCTATATGTTTGTCTCCAGTTAATTTGATATCTTGTATCAGTTTAGTGAAGACATCTAGGTTTCCCTCTATATCCTTATTGAGGTCTAACTTGAATTTTAAAAAAATTTCAAGTAAGAACAACCTATTAGTTAGGGAGGTTTCAGTATACAAATCCTTTAATTTTTCCCACAATTCTTTTGCAGATTCCAATATTCCTACCTTTCTAATCAAAGTATCAGACAGATTAAGAAAAATAGTGGAACATGCAAGCTCATTCATTTCGGTGCGCTTTTCAGGGGTATCACTATCAAGATATTCTCCAGTTACAGCCCTATAGACTTTTTGTTGAATTAAAACGCACTTAATTTTTTGTTTCCAAATAGAAAAATCAGTTCTCCCGTTAAATGGGGCCATACCATAGGCATTAACACCAGAAGCCATTTTAAAACAGATTTTTCACTCAAGAAAACAGGCAGAGATTTTTCAGACAAGATTCAGTTCAGCTGGTTTAAAAAAAGATTTCCAGGGAGCTGGCAAAAGACCTCAACTCAGAAGACAAATTAAAACCAACTAAGGCACAAGCGCAGCCACTAAGACAGTGACTGAAACAGGGATATCGCAACAGACAGCTCACAGAGAAAAAAACAAATAGAGTCACAACCACCAGATCTAGACAAACCATATCAGCAATAGAAAAGAGAAAACTTAATTCTGCCTAGCAAATCACCAAGAGGCCAACACGAACAAGAAACAGATTCATGAAACAGATTCAGAGCAGACAGAGGCCACATAGATAGGACAACAAGAGGCAGACAAGTCACAGAGAATTATACAGAGACTTATACGGAACAGCGGAAGCTTAAAGCACGTACACCCCGATAGGGTGAAATAATGGGGATTGGGGTTGTGGACCACAAAACTCGGAGATGGGGTTGGTGACAAGGCCTTTCGGCGAAAACACAGAGGCACTTAGACAAATTGAAAACAAAAAAATTCCAACCCTATTTGGCACCAATCGGCCGTTCTACTGAAATAGAAAGAACGGGGAGGTTTCGGGGCAATACCAGAGCGGCGGCCCTAGGTGAGGGCACTGCCGACCTACCTCACACACCCTGGGGTGCGACGATATGGACCCTTCAACGGCGAGACACGCGGGGCAGTGACGTGGCTCGGATGCCACTGTAAGGATTCTTTACACTGCCGCGGTCCCTAATTACCTCAGGATCCCGACGATTCACCGGAGAAGAGAAAAGACGCCGATCTTTCTTCCTGGATGAGCAAACAGCTGCAGCTCTGATTCAGCAGAGCATCCACACGCTTCAGCAACCAAGAACGAACCCTACAGCAGGAGTGTGCGCGCCTCTGACAGCACTTCGATCGGAGGGGGCGTGTTGGTCCCAGAATATCAGAGTCGTCGTGTTAATAACTTAGCACGAAATGCAGCGGAATAGTTTTATATCTCTTGCACTTATCGTTATTCTTCAAAACGTTAGCTAGCTTGAGTTATGTGTTAAGTTTGTGTTCAGATATACTCTAGCAACTCCGTTGCTAGGTTTCAAAGCAATATTGGAACGGTAAAATGATAAAACAGTAAATGAACACAAGATTTTATAGTGGTTCGATCCAAATAGATCTACGTCCACTCCTTAGCTGAAGCGCTAAGAATTTTACTAGAAAAGTATACAGATTACAAGGAATCGCCT
>JAPKLW010006008.1:0-18750 GCA_026898455.1 Plectranthus barbatus | reverse complement strand
GGCAGGTTTTATAAGTTCGGTCGAGCAATTGCTCGACCCATTTGCATCTCGGTCAAAATTTCTCTTCTCCAAATTTCTCTAACCCCTTTTTGCTTTGAATTATCCTCATCTTACCTTTCAATTTTACTCATGGCTAGCAAACGGGCAAGAGGTGAATCATCTTCTTCCAATGGTAGTCCCAAGGGTTTTGATGATGAAGAATTCGCTAAATTCAAGAGTTTGGCAAAGCGACAAATTGTAGGCCCCAAATATTTGTGCCGGGAGACGTTGAGTGCAATGAAATTAAAGGAAGATGTATGGAGTCTACTCAAAGGCATTGGGTGGAAGAAGTTGCTCAAGGCAAATTGGCCCGGATACATGGAATTGTCAAGGGAGTTCTTGGCTTCATTCACTGTCATGAAAGGTGCAGGGGGAATCCCATTATCTATGAAGTTCAAAATCCGAGGTAAAGATTATTTCTTTCAACGTGCTCAAGTTGATGAGATTTATGGGTGTGATCCTGAGTCTGTTTTTGTGCATAAGAATGTTAAATTGGGGGATTTTTTGGAAGAGATTTTCGGTATTCCATCTAGCCAGAATTTTAATATTAAGAATTGTCGTGCCACTGCAATTAGGAATCCCGTCATTCGTTATATTCATAAATTTGTTGGTGGTTCAGTCTGTGGGAGGTATGAGTCTTAGCAACGAGATTACTTCTGAATTAAGTATGCTTTATGCTTTGATGCATGGGATCAAGTTTTCTTTGGGGGCGATGTTAATGGATGCCTGGAGTCGGGCTGCTAATGCCCGTACTCCATCTTTCTATTGTGGAATGATTACTCCTATTTTTGAGAAAATTAATGTGGAGTTAACGGGTAGTTTTGCTCCTACTGTGTTGTTGGATTCTAATTCTTTATTGGCTGGACAATTTGTGGTCCCTGGGCATCGAGGCATGATTTTTTATAAGTTTGCGAATCTTGCTATGAGAATGCCACGGCCGGAGTGGACAACACTGTCGGATCTGTCTGATAGATCCAACTGGTTGCTGGCTACCGATGAGCATAAGGATGTGGTTGGATTATTGTCTACTGACGGATATTTCACTAGTCTCCGTCATCTTTCAGAGGACGAGCAAAGGCAATTGCAGGAGGCTAGCCCAAGTAACCGAGCTTCTTCACAGCCTCCGCAGACTTCGGCTACAGATTGGCAACGACAGATGATGTCCATGCTCACTAGGACTGCTGAGACAGTTGATTATTTGTCTTCTTCTTTGCAGGTTTTAGATATGAGGTTGAACTCTATACATGATGATTTTGCTACTTTCCGGGAGGGTTTGGATATGAGGTTCGATGGTATTGACCGGAATATGGAGATCCTGCAGGAAGATGTTCGTAAGCTTCATTGCCGAGTGCCAGTTCCGTATTCTCGCCGTCCTCGTCAACCACCAGCAGATCAGGGGGAGTGAGAGTGCACCGTTTACCTTTTTACAAACTTAGTCTAACTTGACTAAGTTTGGGGGGATTGGTCGGTACCCGGTGCTCTACTCTGGTTCACTCTTCTCTCTCTATCCTTATCTCTATCTCAGTTTAGCCTAGTTTAGTTTAGTTTGAATTGAATTTGAATAATTTGGTAATTTGATTTGGTTGTATAACAATATTGATTTACCTTCACTTTGGATTTTACTTTGGATATTTGAATATGGATGATGTTTCGATGTTTGAATGTTTATTGAATCGGTTTGTTGATGATTATTAGCGAGCTTGTTTGAGATTGAATTCTTTCTATTTGGTTTGGTTTGTTGATTGTTGAATGTTTAATGGTTTTGTTTGAATGGTGGAGCTAGTGGATATTGCCTATTTTTGTTGATGATTGGTTTGTGAAAGTTGGTGGAAATAAGAACTTAATTGACTTGATTATGCTCAATAGTTTGGTGGTTCTTTTGTTGATTTGTAGTAGGTACAAATAAGGCAATGAGAGCGGTTTGATCGTGTGTGCCGATGGGTAACGCTTTCTATCGTTCCTTCCACCAATTAGATGCATTATATTGTTTTATGGCATGTAGATTGTGGATAGGATGTTGTGTGCTTGTGTGTGTGTGATGAACCCAAACAAGAGCTTGAGATTTGAATCATGATTTACTTAGGGAGCTTGATATCTACTTTGACCAATGATAGAGCGGAATCTAGTTGTCAAGGCATGCTTTAGTTGAACTTTTGAATTGTCGAGTTTTGTGTGTGGTTAATACTTAGGACTTGACAAAATTAAGAGTGGCAAAATTGAGAGTTTTGTCATATCTTTATCTTTTGTGAGTGGAAAGATTGAGAGCGCAAGATCTAGAACTTGAATAAATTCTTTATCTATTTGGCATGAGTTTGGTAACGAAAAAATTATATTAGGCCATCAATTCTTAGTCCTACCTTTCACTCTGGGAGTATAAGGTGATTGAGAACATTATTTTTGCCTTTCATATCTTTGACCCCCGTTATTGAGCTTAATGGTGGTATTTTCTTGGAAAATATTAGGACAAAACTTGGGGGGAATGAGTGTATGAGGGTGAATACGGAGATGAGAGTTGGGTCGGGAATTGTTTCTTATCGATGAATTGTAATTGTGGATGCAATGGAGTAATGAAGTTAAGGATTGATGTGAATCCTAGAAAATGGGCACCAACAAAAAAAAATTGGGTGTTTAAAAAGAAAAAAAAAGAGGAAAAAAGAAAAAGAGAAAAGCACCATGAATGAATGAAAGATGGTGTTAGAAAAAAAAAAAAGAAGAAAAGGAAAGTGAGAAAAGAAAGAAAGAAAAAGAAAAAAAGAGAGAAAGAAATGTTGTGAATAAGAAGCCTCGGATTAGAAGTGGATGAAGAAATTAAGTTTGGGGGTTTTGGGAAATTGAGGAGTTTAGTCATTTTGGCCCAAAACCACCTACCTTTTAGTAAGCCACGATATAACCAAAAAAGAAAGACCTTCTTGATTTTAGGAGCCAACTCGTTGTAGTATAGTGGTGAGAATTGTTTCAAGCATATGGAAATTGTGCTCAATATTTTGTGAATGAGTGAAATTTCATCGAACCCTAAACACGTAAGGGAGTGCTTTCATTTCTTTATCCAACATTGATGAGTGGTTCGAGTCATTAGTATTAACCGTGCCACAAAGTTAGGTGATAATCTCGATTGAATAGAGCATGCCATGATAATTAAGATGAGCTATGAGGTTGTTTGATGAGGTTTATTGATTGCTTTACTTTGTTATGATTGAGGACAATCAAAGGTTCAAGTTTGGGGGATTATGATATGTGTGTAAAATGACCTATATTTTGATGTGTGAGCGTGTATGTTTGCATTCATTTTACCCTCATATCATATGTTTTTGTTGTTCTTTTGTCGTGTTTTCGTGTTTTTGTGTTTTGAATGTTGTAGGATAGGTTTTGAGCATATTATAGCACTTTTGGTTGAGTTTTGGAGGTAAATTGTCTGAGCCAAAGGTTAAAAGGAAGTTGGATCGACCGAGCGGAGCAAATGAGTGAAGAAATTGGATTTCAGAGAAAATTCTCGGCCGAGCCAAGGCAGCCTCGACCGAGCCACTGGACAAAGGCTTAGCTCGGCTGACCCTGCAGTGCTCGGCCGAGCCTGCTCTTCAGAGGGTTCGCTTGGCCGAGCCAAGCCTGGCTCGGCCGAGCCATTTCAGGATTTGTGGTCTGTGGTTTCCTGTTTGCTCGGGCGATCCGAGGCCCTGTAAGCTCGTCTATAAAAGGGGGATTTTTGCATTTTAAAAAAACTTTTTGTCAGATTTTCAATAACCGTCACGAGAGTTCTCTCTAGATTCATCTCCAAACCATTCTCCATCCCTATTCAAGTAGATTCAAGCTAAATTCTTCCAATTTGGTGAGGATCTAGAAGGAAGAAAGGTAGATCAAGTCCAAGGAAGACAACCAAAGGAGATTATACTTAGACCTTGATATTTTGTAATGGATTCTCTCATTTCTCTTATTGATTTGTACTCAATTCAAGGTATGAAGAACTAAATTCAATTGTGAGTGTTGTAGAATGGAAATTGTGATGAGTTGATATCAAATTTGCTTGTTTACTTTCCTTTGAGGGATTGAATTGCACTTGAGCCTATTCCTTATCTCTTAGGTGTAGGTAATAGCCAACCTTAGAGGTAGTTGACGTGAATGTTGCAGCCAACACGCGGGCGGAATCGTCGTTATAAGTGTAAATTCTTACGATTTTAGTTCCAATCCCTGTGCGGGGCTAGGTCGTAGGACGATAATTGACGGTCGATGGGTAGTGATCTAGGAGTTAATAACGTAGTTGTTTGCAATTCCTAGTGTCATCTACCGCTAGTTTTCCGTAGCAAGTGGCTAGCGAACGTAGGGTTGATTTCTCAACCTCCAACGGATTAAAATTTGGTTTACAACTTAGTTTGATTCAACTTGGAACAATAGAAATTCAATCAACACTCACTATCTTCTTATTGTTGAACTTGAGATTTTGATCTACCTAAGCAAGTTATTCAATTGTTTTGTCTTGTGAGGTTCAATTACATATTTTGTTAATGTTTTGTTGCTTGTATGTTTGATTACATTCAATTTTGCCTAGTTAAACAAAAACCAACGACTATGTTTTGCCTAGCTATTAAACCTTCAAACAAGTAAATAGTTTTCACTTGAGCGAATTCAAAAGTACTCGGATTGATAAAATTTAACGTGAAGATAGTGTTGCATTTCACCGTTGTCAACGACCAGTTGGCACTAGCTGCAACTGACAACAAGACAACTGGTATCTTATCATGTATTTTCGAGGATCCTGAGTTGTATTGCTCATACTCAAAAGAGGTTACACTCAAAATTATTTCAATAGAACTCGAGTATTTTTATAATCTTAAGAATGATTTGGCTAAAGATTTGATTTGAGCAATCATGCATCATCATCTCAATCCTTAAATAAAGGGAAAAAAAGATTATCTTCATTCTCGAGGGAGCCAGTTAGTTATTCAGACAAGAAAATTGTCAAGAGGACTTTAAGACGTAGCCATTTTTTGCTCATTAAACTAGGTGTTGGTCTATTTTTTGAAACCCAAGCATGCTAATCAACTAGTTCCTTGTATGAGGAAGCCAGCCCTCCCGAAAGCTAGCTAAGCAGTAAGTTATAGTTGCGAAAAAACCATCTTTCATCCCAAATTTGACCAAGTACGCACATCATATTACAAGAAGTCAAAGGTATTTCCGGATCACAGATATGATCGAAAATCCTACTCGTATCCTCAGGATTAGAGAAGATTTGTACGAAATAGGGGAACTCCTATTTAAGGCCGGAGCCCAAAATGCATTTTCAAAATCCAAGAGATAGGATGATTAATCAACTTGGCCAAGGATATATTCCAAGGAAAACACGTGATTATACACGACATGAACCAGTGTTCCGATGATCTGCCATGAGGTCACCTCCCAAGCAAAACTCACACAGTGCACAACATGAAAATCATGTGTTTGTGCTTTTTTCTAGAAGGAAGAGAAAGTTTGTGGCAAAGAAGAAAAATAGGCCCACAACGAATAGAATTATTTGGATCTAGATACCGAAAGGACTTATCCAACACACTAATCCCGAAGGACCCATAGCTACTTGGGTACCTAAATATTAGTTTTATGTGTTGGAGGTACAAGATGGAGCGAGTCACTTTACCAGAAAAGAGACTTATTAGTCAGTCTCATAATGGTTAAGGGATCACTGGTCATATTTGTTGAAAATTCCAAAAAAAAGAGTCATTGGAAAGGGCTGCGTGGTGCGCAGTGGAATTACCATCAAGGATGTAGCCCGGTTACCAATCTCAAGCACAATCTACTAACATTAGCCAACTAGAAGATAATGGATACAAAGTGCCATTCATCAAGTCAAATTCTTGTACAAGGAAAAGACCTCCAAGGAGATAAAATTCAGAAGAATCATAAAGGGAGGTCTCTACATAGTAGATTGGGAAAGTGGTCTTACCAGCTCTTGCTTTGTAGCAATAGCACTATTGAGACAAACTAGTTGTGGCACAAGAGGTTGAGCCACTTGAATTTCAACATGATCAATTCTCTGAACACGCACAAATTGGTAGAAGGATTACCAAAAGATGGGATAAATAAGGAAGGAATCTGCAAGGCATGTCAACTGGGAAAGCAGACAAAGGCATCATTCAAGAATTGACCAAATGAGTCAAGCACTGAACGCATATTAGAGCTCCTACATATGGATCTATTTGGACCAATTTTTCTCCGTCAGTTCGTGGGATAAGATTCACCCTTGTTGTGGTCGATGATTATTTAAGATATGCATGGGTTGAAATATTGAGGGCCAAGCATGAAGTGAAGATGGTACTTTAAGAACTGGTGATGCTGATCCAAAATGAGATGGGCTTCACTATGAAAAGGATTTGATCGAACAACGACATCAAATTCTGTAATGGGCCACTGATGGACTTCTACACAGAAATTGGAATTAAGCATGAGAAATCAGCTCCAAGGACTCTATAGCAAAACAAGGTTGTAGAAAGGGGAAGCAATGAAGGCAATGCTTGTCATGGCCAAATTACAAAAGAAATATTGGGCTCAAGCAGTCAATACAGCTTGCTATACTCATAATCCAGCGCCATCAACATCCATTTGAACAAGAGTCTGTATGAAGTCTACAGGGGTTGTAAGCCTTTTTTATCTCATCTTCGTGTTTTTGGTTGTCCATGTTATGTTTACGATAGTGGGAAGTCAAAGTTAAATACATTTTTGCCAAATGCTAAGGAGTGTTTTTCTTTTACTCTAGTGATTTCCCTTCAGTCTTAGAGGCATTGTTTTCTTGCAGCCTACTGACTTCTTTATTGAGGCTTGCAACCGGCTCTTGAATCTTGGAGAGATTTTGCCTCATTCTTCATTTGCTAGTTTGAATGAGCTCAATACACACTTAATTGATGGTGCGTTCAATGGTGATTTTTCTTTGATTGCTTTCTTCTTCCTTACAGACTTGGGAAGGCCTTCAGTCTTAGTCTATCTCTGATATTTAGTGATGTTGATTATTCTTCTTTTAGTTCGTCACCCTCTAGTTAATCCACATCATTTATTCCTGCCCATCGTGAAGCCCATTCTTCTTCTCCTTGCCAGAAGCTAAGTCTCATGCGAGCATTGAAAGTCATCATTCCCTCAAAGGTAAGTTCTAACCTCCAAGTACTATATACCTGATGTATTGTGCTGCTTTGATGAAGGTTTGTTGCACTAGAGGATCGTCAGAGTCCATCAATTCTTGAAAATGTATTCAATACAAAATTCCATTGTTCGATCTTTCCGTGATTTTTATCATCTCGTTTGCTTCTTCCAGGATTGTCTAATTTGCAGCATCATCAATTTTCAAAGGAAGATACTACTCCTCAAACCATTGTTCCTAATAGTTTATGTGGGGTAACCTGATATTTGGAAATATTGATGCAACCTGTCGTTCTATGAGTTGAGAAAGTTTTAGTTCTTTTTTTCCCACGGGTAAGTACCTTCCTTTTTTTTAGTAAATAACTTCTCATGTTCAATGGTCTCATCCACCTTCTCTTTCCCATTTCTATCATCATCATCATCACCAACATCATCACCATCACCATCACCATCACCATCACCATCATCATCATCTTATTCTTATTATTCTTCTTCTTCTTCTTCTTCTTCTTCAATAATTAACTTTAGTGATAACGCAGTTTCCTTGGAAGATGTTGCCTTTTCTGATTCATAGGATGTGTGCGGCCTTCCTGTCGGAACAAAGTTACTATCTACCAGCTCTTATCCACCAAGAACTATTCTTGAATGATCCTTGACCAAAAGATTTTCAAGTAGATAACATGAGAAAGCCAAATTAAACTTTGATTTCACTAGATTGAGAGATTTGGGCGGCCTTGGACTTCTTCACAAGGTCAAGTATTCTTCCAAATATGTATTCATCCCAATTTGCTTCAACCTTGTCATTTAGAACCATTATCAGTTTATAGTTTTCCTGGTTTAATTCGAAGAAGCTGTCAAACTTGCAGTATATCATCTTGGTGATGATGTTCAACAATATTCCATAAAGGGGCTTGAGTTAACCTGCAAGAGTTCCCATATGGAACTTCTTGGTTCCTCCAGCCTTCCACTACTTCTAATGTTTAAGTTCTGGATTCTCAGCATCATTCAAGGGGGCTTTGATTTCCACTATGGAGTTAGAGTGATTGAATTGTTGGTGAAGGAGTTCATGCGAGACTATGAAAGCTACTTCTCCCACCGATGTAGAGAAGGACTTTTCATCATTTGAGACCACTCCATTGGCATAGAACTCTGCTACAAGATGAGGATAGAAGTATGCAGGTGTAGCAGTAGTAAATCTCAATAAGGATGATTTAGTCAGGATCTCTTGCACAATGATAAACAAATCTGAATTGACTTTCTCTTCCAGTCTTTGAACATTTAGAATTATGTTTTTCACTATAGTGATGCATGCGACTTTTCATTGATATTGAGATATCTGGACTTCTCTTGGCTGAAGATGATAGAGTAAATGACAAATCTTCTAGGGATTTCTTAGGAAATAGAGATAACCTTTAATGTGGGGAATTAGTAACTACTAGGGTTTTCATTTATATAAGATAAAGCAGGCCCACTTAAAAAGGCATTTTTCGAACATCAAACAATATTTTAACATTTCCCGCTGGAGAAGTTTTTCGGCTCTTTTTGTTCTGACACTTTAGTATGATCTTTAGTAAGAAGAGTTTTAATTATCTAACTGATAGGTAATAGGTTATTGAGTCAGTTCTTAAATGAAACTGAGAAATGAACTGATCAAGACTAAAAGTTATCGGCATTGCTACTAGAGAGATCTAAAATCAAACTTAAGAATATTCTTATCAATTTCTCTAAAGTTGACTTCCCAGAATAATGAAGGGAAGATCAACAATTACAGATACATGACTGACTAGTTGATAGTTTGTCGAATGTCCTACTTAGCGTAATTCACTCTTCAACTGATACATCTCATTTGCTTAGTCAATTAACCATTATTAATCGATATTAGATGATGCAGAATATCATTTTCTCAGTTAAAATGGTAAGACATTTCAATGAAGTTTAAGTTTTGAGTAGTATAACAAAGAATGTATTCAATTATAGATCAGTGCATAAATCTGAAATACTAATCTATTCCAAGTCAAGTAACTCCTTGTTGCCTAATCTTCTTGATATCTTTGGCGGGTGTCTTATATCTGTTGAGCCACTGGTTTGCCAGGTTCTCCTTCATGAAAAACCACCAGTTGGCTTTAGTAACTTGACAATTAGCTCTTTTTCGGCGGAGACTCTCTTCACCATGTAATTGAGATCCAAAGGAAACCTTCAACCAGTGTGAAGTTTCATGATCCATCATTAATCCTTAGGCGAAGATCAGAGCAGTGAAATCTAACATGGATTTCACTATATGCACCTGCTTTCAATCCTCCTCAAGAATGAAAGTAAGAATAAATTTTAGTCCATAAGATTGATATGAAAGAGTCACTTGTGACTAATAAGAATATCTTAGAATGAAAGAAATGAGATCTATGAAAAGGTTGAGAGACTAAGATTCTTTCCATTGAGAAGGAATTATCAAGGGAGGAAGAATTATCGGGAGGCATTTAGCTGAAAGGAGGAAAGTTGGTATGATCCTAAAGGTTCAAGTTTCTCATCTATTTATATGTGCTGAATTTTAATTTTTCCCTTCTCAATCTGTGGTTAGAAAATATTAATTCCATTTAATGGATGGATCATTTCTGCACAGTTGTTACATCTTCAAGTAACATGTTGTTAATCCTATGGTTAGAAGATCGTCTTGGAAATCATGCCAAGATTTTCAGATATCTAGGTCTGATTATTGTATCATTGAAAGATCAAATTGCTACAGACCTATGGAAGAGGTTAAAAAAATTGTCCAAATCTTCAGTTATTCGATTAGAATAACTAACTTCAATTTTTTCTGGCAATTGGTCCTAATAATAACTGAGAGCTTTGACTCATTTATAATCCACTACGGACTGACTACCAATTTTTTTTCAGGCATCCATTTAGAATGATCTACCCGAAAGCTTATGGTCTTCTCTATAAATGCGTTTTCCAATAAATAATCAAATAAAGTGCTATGAGCTTGGACTTTGCATGTTTATCATAACTCATGTGAATAATGCAATAAGTTGTTATGATAATACCTTTAGCAAATCTGATTACCAATAAAAACGAGAGAATTGGTGTAATGTTTTAATCATTGTGCGACGTTCATTCAGCCTTAGATCGTCTGGCTCCTTGTCTACGGGGCCGTTGATCCTCTAAGCTGTCATTTTCAACTGATGTCTTTTGTATCTTTCTTTAACCCTCTGACTTATCACTGATCATAATAGATGAAATGTGTGTGTTTTTTTTAAAGGTGTCAACACCCAAACCCTCTCAGTTATCTCTTCTCATAATTGTGGAAAACATACAAAACATTAAAATTAAACATAAGGTATTCGACTAAATGTGGATCCATGGTTAGTCTAACCAAGCAACCCTTTTGGGATCCATGCAATGAAGATTCTGAGCTCATAGATTTTATCTTTGATAGCTCTCCATTTCCTTTTAGAATAATTTAATTTATTATGGAGCTTGATGCTAAAGGATGTGCATGTGTGATGATTTTGTCTAATGTCAATTCTCTTGACAAAATCTCGTGAATAGAGTTCCAGTGCACACTGAACCGTTGTACTTGGTTTCCTTGAAAAAGTTTTTCTACCAAAGTACTTAGTCTTCCCGACATGGCAGTGATAATCTCGTAATTGTACTCACTATCCATATTTTTCTCCTTTATTTTATGAGTTTTATGTTTATTGTTGGGAAATCTGTCTAAGGTTTCCTCCCCCAGTAGCTTACTTGTTTAGATTATAGTTTTGGTGGATCAAATCCTAAGTCCTACCAGCGTCAGTTGTCTCTACATAGCTTTTGTCTTAAATGTAAAGTCCTGTTTAGGTCTATTGAGTTGTAAGTCGTAGCTGATCAAGACTCATACTGGCTACTGTTCACCAACATGAGAAGTGCTTATGACTGGCTACTGTTCACCAGGTGGGAAAAGGTTCATCAGCAGGCGGCTGACAAAGACTCGTGCTGACACTGTTCACAAGCATGAGAAGCGCTTATGACTGGGCACTATTCACCAGTTGGGAAGGGTTTCATCAGCAGACGGCTGACAAACCTTACCAGGAGAATGCATGTTCCTACTTACACTATTCACCAGCAGTGATTTCACCAGTCATGGGAGATTCCAAGAAGAATTAACATCCAGACATTTGGTAGACTTTGATGATGCCAGGGCAAGTCACCAGCAGAGACTGCCAGCACAAGATCACCAGTATGATCTACCAGTCAGATATTACCAGCAGAATTCCAGATTCTCTCTCCCAGCACCGTAGAGACAAAAAGAAGATTCTCTGAGGAATCGACTGACAAAGGATGACTTTAAGGAAGGATAACTTAAAGTCTATCAGTCACAAGACGCCAGTCTTATTCCTCGGACTGACAGAAAGAGCCGTTCTGACACAAAGAGATCTGTGTCAGATAAAGCGGTCAAAGGTATGGGTCCTTTCCGAAAAAACATACCTGCCGCCGTCAGAAGGACATCCGAAGTCTGACTCCTTTCCGGATGCGTCCAAACGGCTAGAAAGTTTGAATCGGTTCCTGCGGCTATAAATACGTCGCAACCACCAACATTCAAACATTAGATTCCACGAGCCATTGATTCCACGACTCAATTCATCTGCTCAACCACCGAAAGAACTGATATTACTGCAAAATCGCATAAAGTACTTTCGAGGCTTTTCATAAAGCTTTCCGTGTGTTGATTTATCAAACACGAGACTTCAAGCTCTAAGCTTGTAAGTTAAAGATCTCACTTGGTGTTCTTTCTCCTTCGAGAGAGTTCACAGCAGCTCCTGTGCTTACCAGCACTTGAGTTATTACGGGCATTCTGCCGTAGAGACTGTTACGTTCTTGGGAGAACTAAAACACCTAGCTAGCTGTGGAGGTTGAAGTGACGTGCTCGCACTCCATTAGCTGTGAAGAGTTGAAGAAGGATCCAGGACCGGGAGCGGTTGATCTAGTGAACTGGTGGACGAGGCATTCACCAGCTAGAGATAGATCGTAGGATACCTGTACCTGATTACTCTTAGTGGAATTTCCAGTGCTTCGACTGGAGAGTGGACGTAGATCGATTGATCGAACCACTATAAAAATCCTTTGTTATTTATCAGCTTTCTGTTCTTCATTCATATTTTAAACCCAGCACTCAAGTGCTGGAGTATATCCTGAAACTGATAAATAACTGTGCAAACAAGGCTAAATAAAGTTTTGAATCACCAGCTGACAGGTTTCAGTTGTCAGCTGTGTACTGAGTAACCAGCACCAGCTGACCAGTTCCCAGTTGTCAGCTGTGTGTAAGTAGCGTGCAAGAAAACTTAACAATATTTCCGCTGCGTAACGTTTATACTCTGAAAAACCGGGACCAACATTTATTTTATAGTTTATTTCGGGCATGAGTCTATTATAGAGTTCACTGCGCTTGTTATGGTACGATTTTGTAGGTTTTTGAGCTAAAAAGTGGCTAAGCAATAAAAAGAGCCTGAATGGAGAAGTTGTTGTTTAGGTCGACACAATAGATGTCAACCGACATGGAAGACAAAACCAAAAACCCAAGAGAAAACTTCCCCGTCGACCAACATGGCACATGTCGATCGAAATAGAGGAAGGATGTCGATCAAGGAAGGAAGTTAAAGAAGAGCTTGACATGGAAGGCCCATGTGAATCGACACGCCATGTGTTGATCGACACGGAGGTTCGAGAAGGAAATATTCAACTGTTTTGGATATATTTTATATTTTAAGCCCTAGACCATTTGAGATACACCATCACCTTTATATATACCCCATCTAATTAGAATTTTAGAGATGATTATTATTTATCTTTAATTTAAGCATTGGAGTTTTTGGACTTCATTATCTCTCTTTTATTTGTAAGTTATTTTATGAGAGTCAAAATATGTTTTCTTTATTTCTATCCATGATTTGTGGCTAGAAACCTAATCAGGTTCTATGATTTATACAAATAACCCATGATGCACGTTTAGGTTTTCAAATTAAATTACTAGGTTTAATTATCTGATTTAATTAAATAATTTATGGTTAATGATGGATTAAGAGACGAAATCCATCATAGGTTTATAGTTGTCTTTTTGAATGACTGAAATGTGAAAATTAGACAATAAGAAGAGATAATTAATATGATTAATTTCTATCTCAAAGGGAAGAATTAATTATAGGAATTAAATCAATTATGTTTATTGTGATTGATTAACATCGTGTTCTTGAGACCGAGAGGAGATGGTCACATATTCGTAATCTAGGTCATAATTGCCAGACAAGGAATTGTGATAATCTTAATCTCAACTCCACCTTAGTAGAGTTGATAATCTTATGCATGTATTTGAATTGAATGTTTTCCCTAGAATCTGTGTTCTTTAATTTCTGTTTTACAGTCTCTTTAGTTTCTGTTTTGAAATCTTTAATTTGAAATACCACAACCCTAATTTGAAATTGCTCAAACAATGAATTCGAAAACTATAGTTAGTATATAGAAAAATTTTGCTATTCAATTTCCTGTGAGTTCGACATTCCAAGCTAAAAATTCATTTGGTCACTGTTATTACAATTAATCGTGGAGATTAACTGTTATGATATCACATGTTGGTCTGAAAACGTCAGAGTATAAATGTGCGCAGGTAGTCTTTAATCAAAATGTGTTGGTCCTAGTTGACTCTCACTCAAGTTAGTTGAGAATCTAAAAGCGTTTTTAGTTCACAGGTATTTACTTTACCAGTTTTGAGATATACCCAACAACTTAAGAGTTGTTGAATTTCAAAATTAACACGCAAAACTAAAGAGTAATATGCAGAAAGCAGTAAAAATGAGTCAGATTTTTATAGTGGTTAGGATGCCGAATATCCTACATCCATTTCGATCACCAAAAGGATAAAAAAAATGCTAGAACAAATTACAAGTGATGTCAGTAGTCTATAGTAGCCACGGGAAGCTCCTACGTCCTTCAACTGTATGTGCACCCAACAAGTTCACTTGTACCATAGAGTGATATCACTAATCTATTGCAATCACGACAAACTCCTATATCCTCCGGCTTTATGTGCACCCATCAAGTCTACCTATGTTTGCTCTCTTCAGGTTAATCAACTTTACCACCAACGTGTCAATAGGCCTCTCTGAACGTAGCAGTAGTTGATTGTGTGAGTTATTTTTGAAAGAAGTTGTGAAACTGGTCTTCGAATTCACCTCTAGAACAGAGTGAATTTCATAAAATAACTCTAGTGAAAAGTCTCATGTTTGGTGACACGGAAAAACTGACTAAAGACTTGAAGATTAATTCTGATGAGCATGTATGTCTTAAGCAACCTATAACTGATACTCATCTCGAGTATTTATGGGCATCCAAGGTATGGAGTTTGCCATGTCTTCTAGCCATTGTACACGCCTTACAAGGTCTATAGTTGTTCAGATCTTTTTAGTAATGTGTACTTCTTGTAAGAACGACTCTTTTGTCAGTTGACTTTGCAATTAGTTCTAGGAGTAGCTCTTCTTCATATAAGTTGTGATGCTTGTTTTGATTGAAAGCTTTGTAACTGACTCTTTGTAAGTTTCGCCACAAGCGTGTCTTCTTCTCTGATGAATTGGTTGAATCAGTCTTCTTGATAGAATAATTTATCATATTAAAACTCAATTAACCCGTACAAGATTAGAAATGCGAAATTACACTAACCAAGTCTAGATGAATATGGTGATTCCTAAGTTGGTTGGACACACCAAAACTAATATATGAGGAATTCCAAATACAAGTAATCCACTCCTATAATTATATATATATAAATATATAGCCGACATAAAAGTCAAATAAATTCCAACCACTTAAGCTTTGACAAGCGTCACCCATTATCATTTTCAATTTATTTTGTTTATAATTTGAATTTTCTTTGATTGTGTATGTCTTTGTTTTCATTCAGAAGTGTAGGGACACTCATTAATAATCTGAAATAATTTGTGACTTAGTACAATATGTACCTGGCTAGCATTTTGCAAGGATATGTTTTGAAAAGTCCTTTACCATGCATTCTTCATCCGCGTTCCATGTATGATGAATAGTGCAAAATGAAATTACTCTACTTTGCTCAACATCTCAAGCAATCAATTCAATTGCTTCTTTAAAGATTTCTTCAATTTCTTAAATATAAAAGTTTCCCACCCAATTATATGATCAAAATGATCTGTTGGTTTCTGCTTATAACCCAACTAGTTCGAAGGCCTTCGTCAACATGCTTTAAAGCTCTTGAGTTTTAAGGCCATTTTAGAGTTGGACAAACTAAGATTGATTGATTCTCAATACTTTTTAATATATTAAAAGAAACTCATACAGTTGACAGCACACAACTCCAATACATATATGTATACATACATAATTATATATTACCATAATTATAACATGCATATTCGATCACCATAATCGAATGCATGCCGATTGCCATACACACAATCATTAGGGCAATTACAACATAGAAATGGAAACTGACAACATGATTTGAGCAAACAGATCAGGGAGCATTGGCTTTCTAGCAGCAGCTTTTGCAAAACCTTTGAAAAACACCATCACAACCGCAGCATACGGATAATTTCCGGTGGATAACATCGATGGTAAACTCCGCAGTCGAATCAGTTGGGTTGTAAGCAGTAGTGAGACTGCACAACAGTGCAAATCCCATAACAAGGGATAAAAGCATGGGCATTCTAGACATGGAGGCTAATGCAGCTATCTGATTAAATTGGTATTTGTTGGGATGGTGTGAAGTTGTTCAGTTGTTGTGTTGGTTTATATAGAGTTTGTTAGCGAATATTTTTCGAATAAAAAGATCGAATTAATTTATGAGGAAGAGAGTGTAGAGGGCGATCTCTGTCTAGTTTCTATACATATTATAACATACTACAAAATTGTCTCTGTCTTATTAATATTTGTTTATAATGTCATTTCTTGTTTTGCTATTACATAAATCCTAAATGAAAAATAAATGGTGATTATCTATCCAACTCGACATCTTTTGATTATCTAGCTATTTATATTTATCTATTAATATATTACAATGGAATTACAATTTTATAACTTTCCTTTCAGAGAACTTTTACATCAATATTAACGTCTTCGTTTTATTGAATTTACTATTTCATATATTATAATATAAATATATAATAAACAATAATCAAAACTAATAAAATTATATTTATCATTTTCTTTTTAAAATATTACATCTCACTAATTTTTTTAAAAATAATAAATGTATTACTATTAAAAAAACATAAAGAAGAATAGTTGGTGAGTATATACTCCCTCCGTCTCGATTTATTAGGCCCTTTTCTTTTCGGCACTGAAATTAAGAGTTGTGAGTTAGAATGAGTTAGTGGAATGAATATTTTATTATTGAGTATGAAAAGGTTGCCATTTCTCGATTTGGTAAGAGGGTCTATTCTGCTGGGACAGAGGGAGTATTTGTTAAGGGCGCAACACACAACACAAATAACAATACAGGGAATAGTCAGCTATAATATACACATTCAGCATTCATGAACAATGAAAATATGTGTGTGCTCTATTGCACAAGTGCACACATCAAGTAATATAGAGTATGTACTCCAGAGTTATCGTCTTCTTAGGGTGTTGGTGTGAGCATAAGTTGTTCTTTGTCAGGGGCGGCTCAACCATATCACGATTGAATCAAATCTTATAATTTTTTTTGAAATATAACAAAAAAAAAATTCCGGACGCCGGGGGGTCGGCAGCCCCCCTGCCCAAGGCTGGCTTCGCCCCTATTATTTGTTCATCAAATCAATCAAAACTCGCGCAATACTTTAGAACACTTAATAACATGAAACTGAGATAGACTCCACATAAATGATAACAGACTAAAATGACTAAACAAACAATGTGAAAGAAACATGACAAATAGATTGCAAACTCAAAGTAGGTTGATATGATTAATAAAAGGGTAGCTTCAACATATGTTTATGTTGTTGCTCGTGCTCTGGACCGAATCTATCACCAAATCAGCTTTCCCAAGATCGATCTAAAACTCACTCACACTGAATCGACTAAGTACGGCACAAGCGCAAACAAAACACCCAGCCAAATACCAAACCTACAAATATTCCGTTTAATCTATAAAACACACATACAACATAGGATTCGACAACAACCTAAGCTAATAAGTTTAGCTCATAATAAAGATAAAATAAACAACAAGAAGTAAAATAGTAAATCTAACACCCATTTGTTCAAACTTTGATAAAAACAGAAATTAATGCTCAATCCATGGTAAGAACTGGCTGCCAATGCTAAAACCAACCTGACGTACATCATTTGTCGATGTCTGAGCTCCGGTGGCTGCTTTCTTCTCCGCGCCAAGGTAGGTTCTCTCTAACTCTTTGCTTTCTCACTCTATACTCTCACTCTGGCTGAATGGGTAATAATTGTGATCGAGATGCCCTCAAAATGTGCTCACTTAGTCCTTTTATACCTTGGGTTGCAATGGGTATTAGGCCTCTAATTAACACTTTCCAGACCCTTCCTTGTGGCATGCTGACTCGTCTACACTTGTGTTGTTGCGTCACCTGAAGGGATTTTCATTGTCGTGAACCAAATCACAAAATCCAAATAATTCGGACAATTCATGGATATTGAAAAACAACTACCATTTGATGAATAAACCTATGCATGCTCCTATGATTTTAATGCGATGGTTCTAGGGTTACCTTAATTTCATAAGTTTTTTTTTCTTGAACTGCATTGAATTCAGATCTGATTCCACTACACAAATAATTTGAATCTGTGGAAAGAGAATTAAATATTTTGCAATTTAATTCAAGATTCAATTGAAAAAGGGATTAGAAAAACCTGTTTTCCAGATCAGATTTTCAGATCTATATCCCTTTGCTTTTCCAATCTTGCTACTGGTGAGGATTCCACATGACTGCATTGCACAAGACGGAGTCGAATCTCTTCTCTCCTACTGCGGTAGGTGCTGCCCTCTCTCTATCCCTTCTAAGGTTTCAGTTGTTGTGACTTATGAAATCTCAGGAGAGAATGGACTATTTTTAATACTAGGGTTGAAAACCCTAATGGGCCCCTCTTAAGCAATTTATTGGGGCAGACCTGGGACCTGATGCAAATAATAAAGTGGTCTCATGAATTAATTAATTCCCATGTCCACCTCCCAGGACATAACTAATTAATTAATATTAGTTAAGTCCACCATAAAATTAATACTGACCTACCCCTTTATTACCACGTTATTAAAATTGATTGCATCGACTCGGTGAATCCCCATATTTAAGGTTATTGGACATTCATTTTTAGAGCTTCTGGCAAGCTTTACATAATTAATTAATATCTAATTATCCTGAGTAGTACCACTCACACCTTATCATCTATGCTAGAACTAAATCAGCCTACAGGACTTCAACACGACAAACCTTATTGAGCTCCTCAGGGAATGTGATACGATCCTCGCCGTAAGGTTTAGATCGCAGCCCAGGAACAAGAGTAGACACGACGCGGAAACGACTCGGACAGAACTAGAAACGGAACGATAATAGGAATGGAAGTCCAGCAACCCTAATTCAACCCTTCAAATGA
>JAPKLW010006007.1:0-18750 GCA_026898455.1 Plectranthus barbatus | reverse complement strand
TCGCTTTAGGGTAAGTCGAAAGCACAGATTTTTCATTACATGATTCGGTTCGGACAAAAGCCCTTCACTCATTATTGGGCCATCCCTTGAATGATCCTAGATTTTCCCACTTTTGAGAATCCCTACCCCCCAATTTGGTCCACCCCACCCCAAACTGGTCCAAACCCTCTTTTGGGCCTCACCCCAAGAATAAATAAATTCCAATATATATTACTACATTCCATCTTCTATTTCAAGATATTTTTTTTTAAATAATTTATTTTGACATAATAAAACCAAGGGATTTGATCTATATATATTACATTTCTAAAGTATCTTCTCTATGATATAGTATTTAACATTCTCATTATAAAAAAAAATTTAAAAACTGGACTATATAATGAGAACGGAAATATACGATTTCACAGCATATATATATATATATATAGGTTAGAGAAATGGGCCAAGAATCTATCTATGATAAGCTTTTGAGGATAAGTTGATAAAAAGAGTTTTTTGTGCCATGTATAGGGTAATCGTGTTGAACGCCGGTTCACTAGTTCACACTGTTTGGATTCTCTATTTCTTTTATTTCAATTACCTAATTTTTGCTTTAATTCGGAATTTTGTTTTATGTAATTATTTTTTTGACTTTGTTGTAAACATGAGGTAGAGGCAACTTGGATATTTGTGGATACTATATAAAGGGAAAAATGAATAGCACTTTCTTATAGTAGATGCTTTCAAATAATATCTTCAACTTGTATCGAATCATTAATTGAATTTGATCAGAAAAATCTCAATTTCCATTGAATATTTAATTTGATCAAATGAATTAATTCGGTTTTGCCTAAGTCTTTCATAATTTACTCAGTTCCGATTGAATTGATTAAACTTTTACTTCCGTTATAAATATAAAACAACGATGATAATTTAGATATTTACTTAAAAGTACACATAATGTGTAATACATAAAAAAAAAAAAGGAAAAGTAACATTACAAATTTTCTCAAATATATTACAAACTATGCACATTATCAAAATATATTACAGACTATCAATTTTGTTCCAAACTTATGACGGGATCAAATTTGCAGCGACGGAATGTTGACATGGCTTGCCAGATGACATGTAAGATTACACATCATCAACCAAATATATTACAAACTATTTAGGTTTTCTCAAATATATTACAAACTATTAAATTTTCTCAATTATATTACGAACTATATATATTTCCTATATAAATATTCAAACTATAAACATTATCTTAAAATTTATGATGAAATCATATTTATTTATATTTTCAAATTTTAAATAAACATATAATTATACTTACGAATATTTAAATAAAGATTCTTGGCATATTAAAAAAATAAATAAATAAATAAACATTTAATTTAATTTTATATTTTTTGCTATCGTTTCTCACTTCGTCGAAAGAAATTTAAATATTTTTATAATTAATAATTATTGAGGGTCAAAACATCAACAATAATAAATAATTATTATTATAATAATTTTTTTTGTTCGACAAATTGAGAAACGATAGTTAAAAAAAATAGAAAAATTAAAGTAAGTGTTTATTTATTTATTTTTTAATATATCAATAATTTTTATTTAAATATTCTTAAATATAATTATATGTTCATTTAAAATTTTAAAATAATTATTAAATATGATCTCATCATAAATTTAAGACAACTTTGATAGTTTGAATATTTATATAAGAAATTTATATAGTTTGTAATATAATTGAGAAAAATCAGTAGTTTGTATTATATTTGAGAAAACTTGAATAGTTTGTAATATATTTGAGAAAATCTGAATAGTTTATAATATATTTTGTTGATACGTGTAATTTTACAAACGCTGACATGTCATCCGGCGAGACACGTCAACATTCCGTCGTCGAAAATTTGATCCCACCATAAATTTGGAACAAAATTAATAATTTGTGATATTTTCATAGTATACATATTTTATAATATATTTGAGAAAACTTGAATAGTTTGTAATATCTTTATATATATACTAAAACAAACAAGTCCCTAAAATAATTGTTCCCGCCAAAATGATATTAAAATTTTTATTTATTTAAATCCATAAAAACATTCATTTATCTATAAAATTAATATCATAACCGTTAATATATTCATATTTTCAATTTAAATTTTTTAATTAAGCAATATAATCATTCACATGACATTTCAAATATAAACATTTAGATATAAATATAAAGTATATATTCATAATCCTATAATAATATTAAAAATATTTATTTAAAGAGCTCATATTAAAAAAATTCAATTTTTAATTATATATATATAGGGATGCGATCCAGTGAGAACTACTCTTACCATAAGAAATAAGAACCAATCCTCGTCATTGATTTTGATGAATGAACGCTCAGGATTTTATTAAAATTTTCGGGCATTTTATCTCAAAAAACCTGCATTATAGGGTATTTTTGTCATTTTGTACTTATTTAAGATTATGTTTGCATATTATATCTCGACATGCATTATATATCTAACAAACATGCATTATATGCATAAGAAACAAGCATTATATACCTAAGAAACATATATTATATACCTAACAAACATCTTCCTGCATTATAATATGATATTACTCTTATTTTAGAACAATATTACTATCATTATACGTCATTACTTCCTCTATTATATATAATATTACTTTTATTTTAGAGAAAAATTATATTACCTTCATTATAATGCATATGTTATTACTATATAATAACGAGTGCAAATATAATGATGAATGATGATTTCGCTGAAATAAAAATGTTGCATTTTATCTATCATATTCTGCATTATATACAATAACTTCATGCATTATATTGTGCAACTACATTCATTATATAAGAATTCGTGTACTGTTACGAGAATTATGCATATTATACATGATATTACTTTTATTTTAGAGAAAATTATATTACTTTCATTATATTGCATATGTTATTACTATATAATACATAATAAGTGCAAATATAATGATGAATGATGATTTCGCTGAAAATACATGTTGCATTTTATCTATCATATTTTGCATTATATACTATAATTTCAAGCATTATATTGTGCTATTGTATTCATTATATAACTTCATGCATTATATTGACCTCGACATGCATTATATACCCAGCAAACATTCATTATATACCTAACAAGCATGCATTATATAATATAGTAATATACATTTATATAATATAACAAAAAAATACATAATTAAAAACAAGTAATATATGAGCAGCTTTTATAACAACTATGATATTATCTACAGTATGCAAAGATAATGATTTTTTTTTTGATCTTGCAGGAAAAAAGTTATTGCATTTTATCTATCATATTCAGCATTATATAGTATAACTTCATGCATTATATTGTGCAACTCCATTCATTATATAAGAATTCTTGTACTGTTACGAGAATTATGCATATAATCACTAATTTTCATTTTTTGCGATGATTTTTAAATCGAAACATATGCAATAGGGATTTCGTTTGAAAGTTAATTAAACTACCTTTAATTTGATATATGATACATTAAAAAATAATCTAAATTGAAGGAGATATGATCATTTAAAGATTTAGGATGATTTTAGAGGAGAGAGAAGAAATATTACAAAATTACCATTTAATGCATGTTTCACTACACTATAATGCAAACGGGATTTATTTAGCCTTAAGCGTTGGATCACCAATTGGATGACCGAGATTAGTTCTTATTTTCACATGGTAAGGGGAGTTCTCATATGATCACTCCCATATATATATATATATATATATATAGGGGAGTGATCTAGGCTGAACAGGTCTTTGTGAATGAACAGAGAACAATATCTAACCATCCATTCCCTAAATCAATGTCCCAGATTTAAAAATGTCGTTTATCATTTTTTTTTGCAAATGTATCATTAAAAGGGCATTTTAGGAACAGGAAAAAAAAATGCACACGACTAAAAACAGAAAGTCTATATTCAAGGATGCAGTTACCAAATAGATTCAACCCACGATCTTGTCAAAATTAAACCAAAATTTAGGGTGGTAGTTGAGTGTCATTTATGGCTGCTAATTAAAACAAAAAAGGTCAATCCAAAATCAACGATTGAAGAAATTCCATAGACCGTGAAGAGCGACTGGTTGTAGACGGCCGAATTTCAGAGTTTTCCGGTGAGATTATATCATTTTTTGTGCATTAGCTTCTGAAATTTTATCTACAAAACATCATTCGAACAAGAAAAAGTGTTTCGGTGTTTTTTTTTAAAATTTTAACTAGGGTTTCAAATTTTGTAGTTTGTTGAACGAAGCACGACGCCCAGAAAATTAACCAATAATGGGTCCGACGAAGAAAACCACAGTGGGTGCTTCATCTTCAGGTACGAATTCATAAAATTTGCTATTTTGAATAATTTTTGGCTAATAATAAACATATTTCATACTATGCGACTCAAATCTGTAAAAAAATATACATTAAAGCGAAATAAAACTAGAACAAGAGCAACACGGGAAATTTCAAAATTTTAAATATGCAAGCTTTAACATATTGTTCGTTTTAATGGTAGATACAGGATTGTTTATCAGTTTTCGATATTAAATGTACAATTTTTTTGATGTTACATGATTTCAGCATGGATGAAGAAATAGATAATTAGAAAATTTGTTGTATTAATTCTGAATTTAACTATCATTTTTTTATAGTACACTTATCATTAAAAAGCATTGTGTTTATCATTTTTTCAGATTTGTCAATAGCATTAGATGATTTCTGAATAGATGAAGGAACAAGTGATTAAAACAATTGTCATAGATTACGAATACGATGACACAGGTTCAAATGACATTGGGGGATATCAGTTTACACTTCAGAAGCTGGTACTACAACTTAAATTACACATATTGCTTTTTTAAAAAAAATATACATCATATAAAATTACACTTATTAAATTGCTTCTTTCCTGAATAATCCAACGCAAATACTTCCAGAAGTACATGGTGGATCAACATCTAGGAAGCTTGACTAGAGGCTTAGAGAAAGTCAAACCAAAAAGAATGAATCTCTTTACTGAGACAGTGATAAACAAGCGGGATTGTGCAATTTTGATGATGCGACACATGCAGTTGTTTAACGGTGAGAAAGAATCTGATTGGTGTGAATGGCTACCAAAAAGGAGCAAGGTAGTATACCGATATCTCCGAGCCAACTATACCTGCACCCTGTTCTTGTCAACAAATAATGCTTGTGCGCTGAACAACGAAAAAGACAGTATGGAATACATCAAAGCTGAGGAAGAGAGTAGTGAGGTGGATGTTGGAAAGTTTGTTAATGAGTTATTACAAATTCAGGGTTAGAATATGTTTGCTGTTGGAACTAAGTTGTTTATGCTTTTGCTTTTGTATGGTTTTCGAAAGAATTACACTGGATTGAAGCTTGTTTATCTTTTGAAATTTATAAATTATGTACTTATTTTAATTTTGCATCAGATTTGTCTAAGTATTGTGTTTTACTAATTTATGGTTCCAATAGACACAAATATTTAGCATAACAGAAACACAAATGACGGAAAAAAACAATTTAATGATAATCAGTATGAAAAAAAATGATATTATCATCGAATAATAATGATAAAACAAATGGTATTTAGAAACAATATTACTTATTTTTAAGATTTACGATATCAGCAAAAAAAAAATCATCGTAATTAAATAATGTTAGATAATGTAATACAAACTACGATTCAGACTATAACATAGAAACAACAATTAAATATTAAAATTTCGGTCACAATATTACATTTTTTATACTTACAATATTTAAGAATACAAATTTAATAATGACATATATAAAGAATTATAATGATACAACTAAACATCAAAAATGATAAATGAATTAGTAAATACAATCAATGACCAGTACACCAGAAAATTTAAAAACGCAAACAATAATAAAAATTAACTCGGTAAAAAAAATATTGTATAATTTAAAAACTAAAACAATGATAACAAAATTCGGGGAAAAAAAACAAACATCGTACTACAATGTATAAATAACATAACAAAAAAAACTAAAACCAACACTTCTGCTTCTCAAGATCTTTCATTTTATCACAATTTCTCGAATCATGATTGCCCAACTTGTGACACTTTCTGCACTTCCTCAGAGGCCTTTCCATATCCTTCCTTATCTCCAAGTAACTATGTTATCAACATTCTTGCTGCCATAGATACGCGTATCAAAACCAACATTAGAAGTATAATCTTCATAAAGTTTCATTGCCTCGTCTAGGCTCCTAAAGCATTTCCCTTCATGAGGCTTTATTGCATCATCACAAATAGGAGCAAAAAAAACTGAAAAAATAAAAAATTATAAATAATGATGATAATTAATGATATAAATTATATGAAAAAATGACAAATAATATACTACCAGGTGAGTCACTAATAGCAGAACCAGAATAATCTGTAAAAAAAATAAATAAATATTAATGACACTTAATATGCAATAAAATGATATATTCACTTCATAATAATGATACAAACTCCTACGATAAATTATGTTTTTTGCAGTTCAAAATTCTAACTTGACATATAAATATAACTATACGCAAGATCACATTCAATAAATAAAAACATAAAATTCATAACTGATCAAAAAAAAAATTTATGCTGATTTGAATTCGTAAAAAAAAAAGAATACGTACTTTGTTTCATAACCATGATGAACGAGTTAAAAAAAAAAAGTATAAAAGAGATATAAAAAACTAAACAACTGAATGCATAAAAAAGTATCCGTTCTAACGAACAAGAAAAGAAAAAAAACTAAACATATAAAATAATACCTTGTATGTCCTCCATGTTCGTTCGTAAAAAAATGGCGCAAACCGACTTTCGAAGAACAAGAAAAAAAATATGAAAGACTGTATAATTAAAGCGATGATGTTAAAAAAAATTAATGGGAGTAGTTACAAAGGATCGAATAAAATGGAACCTAAAAAAGATATGATATAAATCAAATCTTGAGTAAATATTGCAGTTACCAAACTTAATAACCGTCCATAATTTAATCCAACAACATTACCCATAGTACCCTTAATGAAATAAAAAAATAATATTTAATTGACACGTGTCATTATTTCAGCCGTTGGATTGGATAAATCAAAGGTAGGATTTATGTTCACTGTTCATTCACAACACTTAGTTCAGAAATGAACGCAACTATATATATATATATATATATATATATATTGTGTCAGTATAATTGTTAATTTGGTTTATTTTCTATATAATTCTACCTATATATTAAAGCAGAATAGTTCCTTCAATAATTGTTCCCATCAAAATCAATACTAATTTATTTATTAATGTTAAAAAATATTTACATTGAAAATATAATAATATAATGTCAACATAACCTTTCATATAATATGATTTTGAAATAATTTTAATTATTTCAAGAAAATAATTAAAAATAAACTTATCAACTTAGCAATATTATATATATATCCTAATTGGATATGATGAATCTCATGTTGAACTTATAAAATTAATTTTAATTATAAAAAGATATTAAATAAAAATTAGTAATATTAACATTAGAAATAGTGTCTGAAACATGAAAAGTGAAATAGAGGATGTCATGTGTAAATATAGGGATTTCTCGGAAGTTCATATTTTTTTGTCAATCATTGAATGTGTATATTATATTGGCTACTAAGGTTTTTAAATAGTAAAAGTGGTTATTTAAATATATTCTCACTGTATAAAATGTGTTAATGTGGGTATATTGTAATACCTCGTGCTTTACCAGAACCTGTCTTGATTTTTCGGAATTTATATAGAGATGTTAATTCTAATTTTCGTGCATTATTTATCATGAGAGTTCAATTTTATTTCAATATTGATTTAGAAATTCCATATTATTATTAAGGTTAATGAAATTATATAAATTAGAAAGATTATCAAGGGATGTTGATGAATTAAATGGAATGGATTATAATGTTTAATTGAGGTGGAATATATGTATATTCATATATACATGGTTATATGTGGAGAAAATTTTGGGTAATATATACACATTTATATATATTTATATGTTATATATTATGAGTGGAAAAGAAATGGAATATTGGACAAATATATATGAATTTTATACATCATTTGCACCCTACCTTATATTGAGCTAGAGAGAGAGTGTGTGAAAGAACCTCAAACCCCACCCAAACCCGCCACCTTGCCGGCCATTTTCCGGTCATCTCCGGCGACCTCCGACCCAACCGACTTCACCATCGTGTAGTACATCCTTCAGGCTTCATATTGATATAAGGTGGCCGCCGTGAAGTGGAGTATCGACGGAGAAATCCTAGAGAGAAGGTGAGGTGGGTGTTATATGTCGATTTTGAGATTTAAAGGTTGAAACTTGTTTTTCCGACCATGAATCGGTGTTTTGATGTTATAGGCGTATTCCCCATTGCGTGGAGAGCATTCGGACACCAAGAAACTCGAGTTTCATCGCCGGAATCATCGTCGTCGCCGGAGAGAGAATTTTCCGGTGAGCTTCGATTTCCCTTCCATATTCGCGTTTAATTCGAGCTTTATTGTGATATTCGTGTTCTAGGGAATCTTAGGATCATGAATATGTAATTGCATGTGTATTTGGATGGTTGGAAAGGCCGGAATCGGCAAAAACAGATTTGTCGTGCGAAGGGTCGGAGAAGACGACCCGTATCGACCGAGATGGAGCTTATCTCGGTCGACACAGGCAGTTCGGTCGAAATGTCTATTTCGGTCAAAATATTTGTTTCGGTCGAGATGAGGTTAATCCCGGTCGAGATGAGAAAATTCCCCGAAATGGCTAATATCGACCGATATGAAGGGTATATCGGTCGACACAGGCATTTCGACCGACATGGAGGGATCTCGGTCGATATGTTTATCTCGACCGAGATGATCCTGTTTTGGTCGAGACAGAGGGTGTTTGACATCCAGTTTCGCACTTTCGTTCCTTTTCCGAATTCTTTCAAACATTGTTCGATTCCAGAGAATATGATTAGAAGCATTGTGAGTTATATGAGTTTGTCTTGTCCTAGATCGTCCGTACTAACCCGAGTGTCCCTGATTAATTGTAGGAGTTTGAAAGCAAGAATTAGTTGAGCTCTCACTAGCAAGAAAGCATCTATACTTTAAGCCAAAAACAAGGTGGGAAAATATTTTAGTAAAAACAAAATGCGTGTTTTCCTTTTCAAAAATGTGTTAAAACTGTTTTGATTTAAATTGAGACTGCTATGCATGTTTTGTGCTATTATATATGTCCTCTGTTGATTCCCATCGACAGAGAGAAATACTAATGAGTTTAGAACCAAGTTCTCATAACTTCGCTAGAACTCATTTAGTGAACAGGGTTGGAAGCCCCTTAGTATTGATTGGGTGAATTGTCCCCATGTATTTGTGGAATAAGGCGGAGTGTCCTCCAGTGTTTGGATCCGGTGATTATTATTAAAACGATCGGGTCTCAAAATGGATTTCTGAGACTAGTGCACTTAGATGACAGTAGGTTGAGTGTGTTTACATTCCTAACTGATCATCGTAACTTGGAAACCGGCCAACTTCCAGTTACAACACTGAAACATATATGATAACATGTAAATAGCACGTGCAAAATAAAATGTTTTAGATAGCATGGTTCATTTTCAACAAAATCCCATGTCTATCTGTGTGAGTCGCATAACATATCTCCTATTTAAAATGTATGTTTTCGGGCATGTTTCTCATTGGGTACATTAGTACTCAGCCCCTTGTATTATTTCTAAAATACGCAGGTTGAGCAGCAAGGATGGGCGAGCAGGGGTGTAAACAGGCGAAGTAAAGAATTTTGAGGAATTCATAGATCATGAGATATGCATCTTCATATGCATATCTCTGCCACACTAGACACACGTTGCTACACTCTCTGAATTTTTTCTTCCCATCTTGAATTATTTATATGTTTTGAATATTGTTTCTCTTAAACTTGACTCGAAGTATGTATTCTGATAATTTCATTTATCTTTTATTTTATCTAAAGTCTTCTGCTTAACTTTTTAAGGTGAGAGAATGTTTGACAAAACCTGAAACATCAATGTAACGCGACCCTAAATTGGGAAGGTCAGTTGGGGGCGTTACATATATATAAAATGTGTAATATAATTATATAACCTTATTTAATCAACATAATATTTACCCAAAATTTCCGACTTAACCGTACAATATATCTACATGAACGGTCTATAAAATTATTTATTTAAAACAATCACAATAGTTCATCAACCTATTATTCTAAATTAAAAAGTCCCAAACAATATTTCTACCCAAAATGTATATTCAACTTAACCATCAACTTATTTTTTATGAAGTGTGGGTACATCAATTTGATTTTTTTATTGTATTTGAATTAGTATTTTTATTTATGTTAAAAATATAAAACTTGAGCAGATTAGTTTCAAAACATATATTGTTTATCATATCTTCATAATTATTCAATAAGATATGAGGAAATGTGAGAAACACCACGAAGCACACAAATAACTGTGCAACGCACATGTGAAACACTAGTAATTGGTACTCCCTCCGTCCCACCTCAATTGTCCCACTTTCATTTTTCGTCCGTCCCACCTCAATTGTTCCATTACTTAAAAAGACAAAATTTTCACACTCAACAATAAAATATTAATTTCACTCAACTTACTTTACACTCACACTCCTTGGTTATTGTGCCCGGTCAACCCAAAACAATTCAGCCGGGACGGAGGGAGTATTTTAGAAAAAATTATAATAATTTATACTCCCTCCGTCCCACCTCAATTGTCCCACTTTCCTTTTTCGTCCGTCCCACCTCAATTGTCCCATTACTTAAAAAGGCAACTTTTTCACACTCAACAATAAAATATTAATTCCACTCAACTTACTTTACACTCACACTCCTTGGTTATTGTGCCCAAAGTCACTGGGACAATTCAGCCGGGACGGAGGGAGTAATATATTGCAGCCATTGAACAATAGTAGTATAAAAAACAACAAAATTGTCCCATCACTCAGGTGTAGTGATTAAAGCACCTTGTCTAGACCAAGAGGTCACAAGTTCGAACTTTCATGGGGACACATCTTGGTGTGTGAGTTTAATACATGTATTCCTATTAAAAAAAAAATTAATATATATAGAAACCGACATTGTTATTGGAATTTGGAACCCTCACTTGGCCATACCTAAATTATGGGAAGGTCTTGGGTTAGGTAGGCCTAAACGATTTAGGCGGGTTTTATCCATTAACCCAAGCTTTAGATGGGTTTTATCCATTAACCCAAACCCAAACCCATATAATATACCCTAATTGGGATGGGTGAACTCATATGGCTAGGATAAAACCCGCCTAAACCGTTTAGGCCTGCCTAACACAAGTTTTTGCCCTAAATTATAGGTTTCAATGCAGAAACCTACAGTCTTTATTAACCAAGAATCTTACAGATTGGAAAAATTATTGACTCCTTCAATTCTCTCTCTCTTAATTATTAATAAAATATTTAATTCAATCATGCCTCCCGCCTTTGATAGATTTAGTCTGCCAACAATTTTTATTCTTTTTTATAAGATTTAAGAAGAATTTCCATGAATTTAATTAGGAAATGGATCATAAATATAAATTAGAAATATTGATGAGATGCATGTGCTTGCCCATGTTACTTTATCTGAACAACAAATAATATTCTCAGATGGAAAAAAGTTGAATGCTAGAAGACAAAGGTTGCATTTTCTTTTACAGTTAATTTGCATTTTATTTTTTTATGCAGACTGCAGTGAACACTTATTTCAGAGTTTGAGGATTTTTAGGTAATAATTTAAAAAGAGAGATGATTGAATGATAAATTAAGTACTCCCTCCGTCCCATTATATTAGTCACATATTCATTTTTGGTCCATCCTATTTATTAATCCCATTACCTAAAAAGGCAACTTTTTTCTCACTCATCAATAAAATATTAATTATTCTACACTAATGCAAATTGGTTTTTGTACACACTCCTCCGTCCCTAATATAATGGGACGGAGGGAGTATATTCATAACTGATAGAAAATTATTGCAATAAATTGTGGTGTACGAAATTTATTTATTAAGTACAACATAGTTTATTATCATGTACTCAACAACACCAATAATTAATACTCCCTCCGTCCCAGATTAATAGTCTCATTTGTTTTTGGCACAATAACCAAGGCATGTGAGTGTAAAATGAGTTGAGTGGAATTAATATTTTATTATTGAGTGTGAAAAAGTTGCCATTTTTAGAAACGAGACTATTAAAGTGGGATGCACGAAAATGGGAAATGAGACTATTAAAATGGGACAGAGGGAGTATTAAAAAGGAATAAATACAGACTAATGTTGGAAGTGAAATTCATTATAAATTATGAAAAAGGAAAGAAAACAAAAAACACATGAAATTTCTCCAATCCAAGTGAATACTGATATTGATTGCCCTTGTATGTATACAGAATGAGAAGAAGAAATGATAATAATGGATGTGATGTGATGTGAGTGAGTGAGGGGTGGTTGAAGGAAAAAAAAAAAAAAGATGATTAACTGAAAGCGATGGATACATCAGTTGATGAGGTGGAGTGGAACCGGGTATTGGTCAATGCAATCCAGCCACGGGCTGTTGGGCGGCGCCGCCACGTTCCGCAGCGCCTCCCACACGGCGCTGTTACACTTGAATCCACTCCCGAACGCGATCTGCCACACCCGCTGCCCCTTTCTCACTCTTCCTTTCGCTTCGATGTATGCCAGCTCGTACCAGATTGAGCTGGAGGAAGTGTTTCCGAATCTGTGCAGAGTCATTCTCGACGCCTCCACGTGCACCGGCTCCAGCCGCAGATTCTTCTCCAGCTCGTCGATCACGGCTCGGCCGCCGGCGTGTATGCAGAAGTGGTGGAATGCCAGCTTGAAGTCCGGTATGTACGGCTTCAGCTTTGGGTTGACGATTCTGCGGGCTACGAGGGTGATGAAGAAGAGGAGCTGCTCGCTGAGGGGGAGGACGAGCGGGCCGAGGGTTGTGATGTTCGTTTTCAGCGCGTTTCCGGCGATCGCCATCAGATCTTTGGATAGGGAGACGCCGGTTTTTCCGTTGTTGTCTTGCTCCTGGTAGACGCACCGGAATGCGGTGTCGTCGGAGCCTTTGTGGGTGCGGACGACGTGGAGGATTCTGTATTTGGAGCGGCGTTTGTCGGAGTTGCGGTTGGAGAGGAGGACGGCGGCGCCGCCGACTCGGAATAGGCAGTTCGGGATTAGCATTGACTTCTTGTTGCCGAAATACCTAACCCCCAATTTGAAAAAAGTGATTCAAATAATTTGGGAATTGATGGAACAAGGTGGTGAATCTGAATCTGAATCATGAATCTAAAACCTACCAATTCTGGGTGATGTTTTCGGTGCTGACGACGACGGCGTACGTGCTCCGGTGAAGCTGGAGCATGTCTTTGGCCAGATCAATGGCGATGAGTCCGGCGCTGCACCCCATCCCGCCCAAATTGAAGCTTCTGATATTCCCACGCAGCTTATATTTGTTCACGATCATGGCGGAGAGCGACGGAGTAGGGTTGAAGAGGCTGCAGTTGACCACCAGCACTCCGATATCCTTGGGCTTCACGCCGGTGGCGCTGAAGAGATTATCCAACGCGCCGAACATCACCTGCTCGGCCTCCGCACGCGCCGCGGACATCGACGGCTGCGGCGGGAGCCGATGCATCGCCTCCGGAAGGTACGTATCCTCGCCGAGTCCGGAACGTTCCAGAATCTTCCGCTGGAACTCGAGCGAAGACTCGTCGAAATCGCCGGTGAGTCGCGAGTGGTCCATGAATTTGCGGAACTCGACCCGGAGGTGGTCGGGCGGGCGGTAGCAGGCGTAGTCGACCAGGTAAATGGATCTGGGCCGGGTCATGAAGTACACAGTCAGCCCGAATACAAACACGCCGGAGAAGAACAGAACGCCGGCGAGATTGTATTTGAGATGAAGATACAAGTTATGGAAATCTTGAACCTCCATCTCCGACAGTTGGATTAAAGTGAATGCGATCAAAGGGATGAAGCAGAGAGTCAAGAAATGGGACATCAAGTAGTGGTAGCCGAGTTTCACGTACTTGAGCTTCACACTCAGCCGCCCATTGCTCGCGGTGGCGCCGCCGCTGGAGTTGGATTCCTCCATTTCTTGATGTTGTATGTATGAGAGAGAAAGAGAGATGTACGGTATTTATGAGAGAGAAAAGCGATTTTACGTATAAAAATGGTACAAATGGTAGATGGATCGATCTAGAATACAATGAAATGAGGGGTTGGGTGAGAGTAGATACAACCGTGACAGCTGCCACTGCACCCAAATGTTACCTTAAAAACATACTCATAAATGTACTTGCTAAAAAATGGAATTAAATCATAAAATAAAGGTAAGTGTGTTTAGTTTGGAATTTAATGATGGGTTGCTTTAGGGTTTTTCCCAATTTCCACTCCATTTGGTGAAGGGGTTTTATCGTGTTGGTCACACTTTGTGATCATCCTATTTAGGGTAGGAATATCAATCGAGCATTATTAGGACTGGTAATTATTGTGTGTTATGTTATTATTGTATTCATATAACTAGTATGGCACCCAGACGATGCGTGAGAATTTTAATTATTTATATTAAAATAAAATATTAATTTAATATTTTCTTTATAAGCAACTAATATGAATTTTTAAAATTTGTAAAATGTAAAGTAGTATCACAACATAAATTAATGTATTATATATAGTATATATTTGTGATATTACATCAACTTCTATTTTATTTCTTTTATTAATTTGCCAAATATTATTTAGAAGAATCATTTAAGTTTTTATTTCAAAATAATACTTATATATTATTTTCTTAATAATTAACTTCACAATTTATAGATCATAGTGCTAAATATTTTTTTATTGTTTTTAGTTATGATAAATCTCAATATTTTATTTTATTGATTAAAAACTTGTACTTTCAACCTTTTACTTCTCTTCCTTTCCATTTGTTCTACGAATAAAAAAGAAACCTTCCTAACATCATAAAAATTATTTGTTATAAATTTAGATAAATGTTTAACCATGTATAATGATCCATACATTATAGATATTAAACTTAGATCTCGAATTTGACATACACATTGATTTGCTATTCTCGAAATTTTGGAATTGCTTACATTCAATCTCCATCCAAAATATCATAATTAAATATGTACCAATTTCTTGTCATTTTAATTAATTTTCATTATACCATTTATTATCATTATAGATTAGTTATATAGTTTTTATTTTTCTATTGTTTTTGGTAGCTTTATTCAAATGGAAAAAAATATTTTTGGGCTCTTATATTTAGGGATAATATATATATATATATATAATAGATTAAAAAATATTTATAAAAATTAATTTAAATGAAGCAACTTAATTTATATTAATAGTGATTATAATTAAGAAAATCGATTTAAAGTAATAATACTAATTACAATAATAAATGTATACTATAGACCAATTATTTATTTTTAAAACACGACGCTTATATATTATAATCCAATCTCATTGAACAACTTTATTATAAATAAAAATTAAAATTCCCTAAACTTGAATTTTTTTTAAAGATATATATCTTTTCAATATTGTTTTTTAATAGTTATATTGGTAAATCTTCTTTATTCAATCAAGGACATCATAATGTGGTGTTAGTTATTGTCATTGATTGATATCATCTATTATGCAATATTATATGATCATAATGAATCATTTCAAAATTGCGTTGTTTACATGTGTTAAGCGAGTTCATATCTTGCAACCAACTCTCATGCTTTGACTTTATTTATTTTCTTATTCTCTTAATTTTGTTTGATTCCAAATAATTTATTACTCTTTATTTTTTATTTTAAACTAAATGTACGATTATAGGGCTTAATTATTTTAGTTAAAATTAATCAGAATGTAGTAAAATCTCATCTATATAAATTATCAACTATATTAATATGCAATATTTACTAAATTAATATTAATGAAAATATATAAACAATTAAAGCACATCATTGCTAAATATTGAATATATTTATAATAGTATTTGTCGATGAAATAATCATTGTATACATATTCAGAGTAAATAATTTTCATAAATCATAGCAAAACAACTAAAAACTTGGCAAAGTAAATAAAAATCACAAAGCTGATGTCTAACAAAGATTACTTGTTTGAGGCCTTGCAACGATCCTCGTGAAGATCCTGATTAACTTCTTCATATATAAATTACACATTTACTTGTGAGTTATAATCTATAGTATATATATTTTTTAGTTGGAATGTGAAATTTTATAAGAATACCGAAGGAAAGTCAGTCATCGAAATAATTAAATTTAGACAAGTTGCTCTATACAGTGATAAATAATATGCCACATTGTTAGCCTCACGAACATGTGATGGACTCACATAATAAAATATTCCTTAAGCTCTTTAATTGTATCAGACATTCCTTGCCGCTACAGAATCAGAGAAAATTTGGATTGGATCCAAATTCTCTAGAAGACACATTCGGATTCCATAGAATCCTGCAATTATTTCCGCCTCTAACACATTAGTTAGCTTTGGGATTTCCTTGGCTAGAGTTGCCCTCACATAACTTTCATCATCATGAACAATAGCTTCAACATCGAAAGCTGCCAGGTCTTCATTGTATCTAGTGTTGAAATCCAAGCGAAAGACCTCTTTTGCTGGCTGGCACCATTTTCTGCTATCCAACAAAAATTTAAAAGTACATTATTTTTCTTATCATTCGACATGTATTATAAACTTTATTCAAAAACTGCAATTAAATAACAATACAAAGATTAATCAACAATATATCAAAACATAACTTGTAAAGCAAAACTTATGAAAAATAAAATCTAACCAAACAGAAAAGAAATAAGAATATGAAAACCTATAGTATATGGATTATTTATATAAACTAATTTACCATATTAATGTCAATCATTCAACCGAAATCAATGAAAATCCCCCGTCAATTATGCTCCTAAATTGAGTATCAATAGAATTTTTTGGTGCAATTAAGAATAAATTTGTTGATATAGCTTCCATATTATTTACATAATATATATACTATAATTATTTTGGAAGTTTTTTAGGAGGAAATTCTTTTACAGGGTTATATTCTTATGTAATATAGATATAGGCGTAATTAAAATAAAAAAAAAAGGAAATGATACGACATATCTATCTATTAAATTAAACACTTTTTGATTAATTTTATGAGGGAAGTAACAATTAAGGAAAACTAAATATTTATGTAGTATAGGAATCTTTAAGATTTTAAAATAGGTTTACGTAGAATTTACAATATTTATGTAATACCTATTAGTTTGGTTCATACTTCGTCCCTCAAATTGGATCGTGTATGCCCTACTTTAAAATATATAGATAAATTTTAAGATTTAATTTGTTTACACATAATTTACTTGAATTGTATATGAATTTTCATTTGACTTCGTGTACGCCTAATAATAATCTTAGATATTGATTAAATCAAATAAATTTTCATCAGTTTAATTACGGAAATAATAATTAAGAAAAAATCAATTCATTGATTTATGCATATTCCAAAATATATGAATCTCAAGAAATATTAATTGATTCTGAACCCTAAACTATATATAGGTTAGTTCGAAGATTTAATTTATGGATGTCTTATTTCCTAAAATTGTGTATGAGTTTTCCTTAAAGTTTTTGTACTCCTAACTAAAAATCTACCACATTAATATGAGAAAAATTGATTTGTGACTGGACTTAATTATAGAATGTTTTTACACAACAATCTTAGGAACACTTGCCCACCATAAAATTAAGGAAGATTTAAAAAGTCAGCACATTAATATAGTCGTGGAGAAGTTTTATTTGATCTACAAAATATTGCACTGATATATGTAGAATGTTTTCACACAATAATCAATGGAAAATAATAATTCCTCTAATATATGAAAATAATAATTAAGGAAAAATAATCTTATTGATTTTAACCCATGATTATAGCTAGGTAAATAATCATAGAATGTTTTCATCACATCATTAATGAACTAAGCTGTTCAATTATTGAACAATTAATGTAACTTATTATTTCCTTATATTGATTCCGGTCTTGTTTTAATATATATATAGATAGTGATATGATTAGCCAAAGCTCAACACAAATATAATTTGTTAAAGATATGTTCGACACGTATATGATAAGGTCAATTAAGTTCTAAATACAAATATAATATTGATTATTAAGAACTCGTACCGATAACATTATATTGACGTGTTACAAACTTAATCCAAACATGACACCAAATGTATTAAGTTGTGATGATAAATGATAATGGAGTATCATAATAATAATAATGAAATTAAAAATATTATTTATTTATTTATTAACGGGTAACACAAACACGATATATTTATCGTATAATACGATCTGACATGAACACGTCATAAAATTTCGACGATACGAATCCATTAAGACTCAACAAAAAATATTTATTAGAGTGCAAATTCGTAGACTAGAAAGTTTTAACTCTAACTTTAAAAACTTATATTGAGTGAGAGATTGTATGAAATGGTGCATTAAACATGTATATATAATCTCATTTATGCTTTGTGATAGGGTTTTAATATTCGGCTTAAAATAAACCTTTATTGAGAGAA
>JAPKLW010006006.1:0-18752 GCA_026898455.1 Plectranthus barbatus | reverse complement strand
GTCCAGCAAAGTGCTTTGAAATTTAGCTAGCACAGGAACGTTGGAAGATGCTAAGTGAATCGATCGCACATTAGTGTTATACACACTCCAACTCACTTCTGCTAAATTTTCTGCAGTCATGGAACGTATGATTTCGAATTTTTTGATGCCAAGTCTTGACTGCTGAATACAGTCAACAAGGATCGTGGGGTGCGGCGACGAATAGGGCTGTGCCATGTCACCAGCACTCACGTTTTTGACGACGTGCATACTCACACGATCTAACAATCTACCCCAACCGTTGATTGCAGTTAAAGCGAATGCAATCCTAACCATCAATCTCTTCTCGTACTCCGAAATCCTCTACACAATAATTAGATTTCAAATCCCTACCAATCCTCAGAAACCCTTCACCTCCATCTCTGTAAAACCCTCTCAAAATTCTCAGAAAAACTACCCAACCATGACTTCAAATCAAAGTTCTTCAACCTCCTCACACCAAGACACAAATCAATCTCTAAATCCCGAATCTTCACCTTCAGAAAACCTAGACACAACTCAATTTCAACTACCCACATTCATCTATCCCGCCACCACTTGCTCACCCCTGCATGTTCGACATGCACCCGAGTTCACTGGAATTGAGAAGAAAGATGACATTGATGAGTCCATTCCTTACTGCACTTTGGTGACTATGGCCAGACAGAAGAAGCTGTCCACTCATTCGGCGGAACGGAGACGAGTGGCCCAGATCATAAAAGACAGGATTCTGCACATGCCTCTCGCCAACAAACACTTTCCCAAATGGATTTTAAATCTCCTTGATTCCGAATTACTGGTAAAATATCTCACTGCTGAACCTGGTCAATTACATCCGCACATGGTTGCTGAATTCTATGCTAGAGCTGTTATGAGTGATGATCAGAAGTCATTCAAGACATGTGTATATGGGAATATCGTAGAAGTTAATGCTGATTTGCTGTCTCGTACTTTTGGACTTCGAAACTTTGGAACCAAAATCTCTCAGTATAAGGTGAATGATATAGACGAAATGGAAAGGAGGTGGAACCACTGGAAGAAGTCAGGAGAGAAAGGGCAACCAAGTACGTTTAAGGTTAACACCTCGATCAATACCTTGACAGAGGAATACAAACTACTTGCACATATAGTAATAAAGATGCTCCAGTGTGATGTTGGGTCTTACTCGGATCTCTCTGCTAAGAAGTATGTCGTGATGATGGCATTAAACGATAATGTTAAAGGTAATTGGGCTGAGTTCATATTTGAACGCTGGGCAGAGCATGCCAAGAAGAATGCACACATGGAAATAGATGGAACATTCTCCTCGAATGTAAACTTTAGGCTGAAGATTAGTAAATTCTTGGAAATTTTGTTTACCAACACAGGAGTAGATCATGGAGTTGCACTCCTTTCTACAGACTACATTCCTGTAACCAGACACAAGCCTAAGCCGGTCAATACTAGAAATCCTAGGAAGTTAACCGGGAAATCCAATGTGGACAAGGCTAAACCAACATCCCTAGAGGAACCAGATGAAGCAAGTTTAGCAGTACCCACACTCCAACACTCCATTCCCATAACATAAGAAGAATTAGCAGTTTTGAAGAGGAATGCAGAAACAGATCAGTGTTTCAAAAATCTTGAGGAAATTGAGAAATTAGGAAACTTACCAGTTGATCAGATCAACGACATCATGACTTCGAAGGAAGCAGAACAGCTTCCAACTACTCTTGAGGCACTGGCATTACCTATTCAACCAAACAAGAGAACCGCAACAACTCCTCCTGTGACTAAGGCAAAGAAGAAGACCAGGAGAAAGTTGGAACTACTTACTGATAAGGAAGCATTAGAGAAAGCAGAAGCAGAAAGCAAGACTGCTAAAGCTGCTGAAAGAACTATTACAGCAGAAAAGGACTCTACAGAGAGTGCTACTGAGGACACCGCTGATCCAGATTACATCCCTAAGTCTCTCAGAATTGTAGAAGAGCACAGTCCGGAAACAAGGAAAGCAAAGAGAAAGCGCATAGCTACTCTAAAGGAACTCGAGAAAAGATATTACCAAAAATTCATCAGTAACCTAACATTCGAAGGCAGAGATAGAAACTTTGAACGAGTCAAATCTGCTGCTGAAGAATTTATGGTCCAGAAGCACGCTGCTAAGCAGGCCCAATTGGAAGCACAGCCTATCCAGCAAAGGGAAAGCACCATAGGAGATGATATGCCCTCACAAGGAGCCTTGACAAATGAAGAGACTAACAACGCAGACAGCGCCCACGAAGAAGTCGTAGCTAGCAGAGCCGAGGAATCTAACACAATGGATGTAATCTCAGCAGTGCACGAGGAATAATCACCAGTAGTGGCGAATGTTGCTGAAGGAAATCCAACTCCAGCAGAGGACGAGGAAACGGCAGACATTCCAGCACATATCACCATGATGAATGATGATGAAGCTCCTGCTGATGAACTGCAACGCCTAGCAGACGAGGCCAAAAAATGAGGAAAAGGGAAAGCTGCTTCAGAAGAGGAAACCATTCTCAATACCTCCTCTGAATCGCAGATAAACCTGGCAGAAGAAGGACTATCAGATAAAGCACTCTCACAATTACTGCGGTCTGGAGCCTTCACTGATGCAGAATCGAGTAGAGGAAGAGATACTGAAGAACAGGTCGATTCACTTCTTCATGATTCACATTCGCCTGTCGAAGAGAACGATTCTCTGCTCTCTGATATTGAATCATCTTGCATTTCTGAATCTGATGGAGAATCTGAGGAGATTTTTAATGCCAAATACCTGAGGAAGGTACCATCTGGATCAGACACTCCTCTCCGAGTGCCTCTCAATGGGCTGCCTGGACCACGTTATCATCTACGAAGAATCGGTCAATGGTGTGCAACGGTCTACCCTGAAGAAAGGTCCAACTCAGATCTCACCCCTATGGCTGAAGAGATCGAATTGTTCGTGCAATCCGAAACAGAAAGAGCCATTGCTGATTTATTCCATACAGAATTGGATGAATCAACATCGGAAGGACGCTTGTTAGCAGAAGAATTCCGACGATGGAAGAAGTGTGATTATATTATGCATCAACTCTGTTTTGAAGAAAAAGCACTGGTTTTTGCTGCTAAGGGATTAAACTTCTGGAGACGTGAGGAACGCTGGTGCTTCGATTGGATTGATCTAGTTCCGGGGATAAAACAATTCTCAGATAAACATGTGATGTGCAGACTTCAAGCCATCCGAGAACACCGTTTTCTCTCAAAGACTGCGGGGCTACCTAAATCCACCTTCGTACCCGACGGATACTCCGATGCCAGAGTTGAACTGTCTAAGCGTCAAGCAAGAGCTGCTGTCGCTTACAGGAAACGACAGATGGAGTATAAAATTCAACAGGCAGAGAAACTCAAAGCTCGAGTAGCGGCACAGGCCACTGAGCGTGCTGCTCTGGAATTTGATTACCTCGATATGCAGTTGGCTAAGTTCCTGAACATTGATATTCAGGACATCGTGAAGAAAGCTCAGAAAGCTGAAGCTGAAATTGTCCAGGAGACCGCACAAATTCTGGATGCTGCTAATCGGATAATGCATGAGGAATTATGCTATCAGGCATATGTTGCTGCGAGTACTAGTCACGCACAGCAATCATCTATTACAACGAGTCAAGAACTCGTTACGACTACTTCCTTCAATGCCATTCCCATAACCTCACTGCAGATACCCTTTCCATTGACTGCGAAAATAGCTGAAGCCTTTAACTCTTATTTGCAAACAGCCATTGATGGAAGAGTAGAAGCAGCTACCACTCACTTGAGAAGAGAAGTTGATGAGATACGGGGAGATGTATCCCATATACAATCAGAGGTCGCTGACAACAAGTTGGCTATTTCTGAGAATAAAACAGGTCTGGAGGTTGTTCAAAAAGATCTAGCAGAAACCAGGACGACCTTAACTAACACTGTGGTGGCCTATGGTACAAACTTTTTGGCTGCAATCAAAGAGGGGGAAAAAGGAGAAAAGCTGACCAGGAAAGAAAGAGAAAAGCAGATGAGGAGTTAGCCGCAAGGATAGAGGAATTAAGGAGAAAATAAGAAGAAGTGAAGGAGGAGTCAAGAAGAAAAGAACTAGAAGCTAAATTAGAACTACAAAGAAAGAAACATGAACTTCAACTGCAAAAGATTGCAATAGAGCAGGAGAAGCTGGCTAAAGAACTGGAGCGTGAGGCTGCTGAAAGAGAAACAGGAGCAAATCTTCTTGAGAACTTCATGAAGTTCACCATGGAGAAATTTGCTGATATCCAGAAGAGTAACTCATCGAATTTAGCGGACAGTGAAAAGGACAAACCAGCACCCGGCTCATGAACGACAAGGTCCGGCTCATGAACGACAAGGTCCAATTTTTTTTTTTCCTTTATTGCCTGAATCCAATTTGTATTTAAACTTGCAATATCATATATAAAATTGGATCAGACTTAGACAAATTCTCTTTGTCCACCTCTGATTTTTATTGGTGTGTTCTAGTTGGTTTACACCCCTGGTGTAGTCAACAAACTTGCATGTGGACATGAAGAATAACATTTTGATTGATGAATGCTTGCTGACTTGATGGATGCTAGAATTTCTAGCATATTACTTTTATGCAAACATTTACTTATATTTAATCGAGAAATATTCCCCAGCACCTGTTGAGGGGGAATTTGACTTCAACATTTATGTTGCTTGAACCTAGTTGGAAAAACTCTGTGTCAGATTGATAGAATAGCATAGACTTGTAAAACACAGACATTCTTCCACTTATGGTCAGCAAATGATAGTAAGCTTTGATCGCACCAAAAAGGGGGAAATTGTTGGGAAATTATCCCTAAAATCTCCCTTAGGACTTGTTTGTAAAAGGTTTTGTTGGATCAAACCTTATTTAGTTGGTCGATCATTTGCCGAAATCTAGAGAATCTAGCACACTTGGTAAAGTCCTGTATAAGTTGTACATTGAGTTGTAATAGACTAGTGTGCTGAGAAGAATCCCTAGCAGACACAAAGCAGATGATATCAGCATTCAACTTACAAACTGCTAGAGAAGCAAGCCAACAAAGGATCACTAACAAATGGCTGAACGCTCGCTAGACAGAATGCTAAGGAGTTAGCATTCGGACCTTTCAGGAATGAATAAAGAATCGCAAACAACGGAAGTTAAAGGATCACAAGGAATATATTTTTAGCAGATTCTAGCTTAGCAAAGCAAAAGAATCAAATTTGAAGCTGGACTGCGACTCTGACAAAAAGCTCACGCAAAAGGATAAGACTTTCCCGAAGTGGCTAGGAAAGTACAAGTCAAAAACAAAAGTGAATGTCACAGACAAAGCTCTTTCGGATCAAGGAGCCGTTGAGTCTAACGGATAAGGAGATTCAAAGTTTGAATCTCCACCTATAAAAAGAACAACTTGACTACTTAAAAAAATTACTACTTACTTCAACAACTGACTGTTTTCACTCACGAACACTCAAGCAAGAGATTTCTTTGACAAAGTGAATAACAAAAAGTAGTCTGTTGAGAGCCGCGTGAAAGTACATTAAAAAACTCTCAACAACCAGAAGTGTCGCTCATTTGATACACTGACACTTCATTGAAGTTATTCTTGATCGCAACCAAGAATAGTTCAATCATTGGGATTCCTTTCTTTTCAGAAAGAATCCAACAATCGAACACCTGAAAAGGTCAAAGACTAAGACGGGCGTTTAGCCGCATTCAAGAAAAGTCAGGAAGTGACTCTAAAACTTTCACCACAGGCAAGGCAGGAGTTTCGAAGGTGTACCCTTGACCCAGCCAAACCTTATCGGAGAAGTTCAGATCAACGGAGGATAGCTGTCAAGTAGCCAGGCCGAAAGCTCACTGCCTACTTAACTGGAAAGGCGAATCCTTGTAATCTGTATACTTTTCTAGTGGAATTCTTAGCGTTTCGGCTAAGGAGTGGACGTAGATCATTTGGATCGAACCACTATAAAATTTGGTGTCATTTACTGTTTTATTATATTACTGTTCCAAGATTGTTTTGAAACCTAGCAACAGAGTTTCTAGAGTATATCTGAACACAAACTTAAGACATAACTTGAGCTAGCTAACTTTTGAAAAACAACGCTAAGTGCAAGAGATATAAAACTACTCCGCTGCATTTCGTGTTAAGTTATCAACACGACGACTCTGATATTTCGGGACAAACAAGTGGTATCAGAGCGGAGGTCATACCAGACTCTCCGTTTCTGAGTCACATGTGACCAGATCTATCATTTTCCCTGCACTTTTATTCCTGTTTTATCTACTCAGCTCAGGAAACCATTCAAGGAGCATACAAAATGATGAACCATTCCCTTGGACAGTATGACAGAGAGAACTTTTCATCCTGGAAGAAGATGGCTCTCATACAACTTCAGAGCATACATCCTGAGATGGCGGATGTACTGGTAAGAGGACCTATTCAGATTATGAAAGCTAACACCTTTATAGGACAAGGGCGTGTTGAAGGTGCTGCTGAAGGAGAACCAAGACCTCCAAGACCCGAAATGGTTCCTAAACCATTTGATGAATACACAAGCGAAGACAAAAAAAGAGCTCAACTAGAGCACGTGGCAAAGAAACTAATTCTTGATTCCCTTCCAAAGCTGATGAAAGAAAAGGCGCTTGATTTTGAAACTGCTAAGGAGATGTGGGACTACGTGTGCGAGTCTTCTCAGGAGATGGATCAAATGAAACGCAACAAACTACAGGTAGCTGTAGACAAATACGAATCCTTCTCTATGTGTGCAGGAGAAACCATTCAAATCATGGAGGAACGCTTCAACACAATAATTGGAGAACTCAGGAGTCTTGGAAAGAAGTATGACAATGGAGAGATGAACAATAAAATCATTTCCAAACTATATCCAAGAGATGACTAGTTCGCAAAAGTAACAAGTTTGAGTGAAAAAGATCTCAACAGCATGACTACGTCTGAGGTATTTTCTCAACTTAAAGCTCACGAATTTATCATACAGCAGTCGAAGAAAAATGAAACAGTTGTAGCACAAGCCGCTTCAAATTATGTTGGGAACACTGAGGACTTAGCGTACTTCGCTAAGAAGGACTACAACAAATTCAAGACAAAAAGGCCCTTCTACAAACCAGAAAGACCTACTCCAGCATCACCCTCGAAAGAAGGTACTTCCAGTACAGGTACACAAGCAATTGATCTAAAGATCAATGAACTGGAAGAACAAATGAAAAAGATGCAGAGGATGCTGAATGAAGCAAAAGCTGAAAAGGAGGCGAAAGAGATCCCGTCATCAACATCTAACCGCTCAGTAGAGCGAAAAATTAGAACTTGTTTTGAATGTGGCTCTCCAGATCACTTGAAGCATGATTGCCCGAAGGTCAGCAAAGAAGAACGAGATCGCCTGAAGCAACGATTTGAAAGACGCGCTGCTAAAGCCGAAACCAAGGCGTTGCTGACCAGGACGGAGATTGCTGATGAGGAAGAGTTTTACTGTTCTTCAGAAGAAGAAGATAGCGAAGAAGCATTGTTCGTGTTGATGGCAAACATCACTGAAGATCAGTTTGCTGATGCGGACAACGATGCTGAGGAAACCAATGAATCAGCTCTCGCTGCTGAGGAAACAGAGGTATTATCAACAAATTCATCTAGCAATCAATTCATAGACAAATCGGAGGAATCACATTTCGATTCCGAAGAAGACTACTTAGTACAGTTATCAATAGAATTTGCAAAAATGTATGAGATCAAAAATGAAATTGTTGGGAAAAACGCCTCACTAAAACTTCAAATTACAAATTTAACTGAGGAAGTCGAGAGACTGAGGTTAGAAAGTTAAGAACTCTCAAAATTAAAAGCAGATTTCTCTCATTTGTCAGAAAAATTTCAAACTTCAAAAAAAGAGAATCATGCATTAAAAAATAAACCCAAAGAGGACTGTATTTGCATGTACGCATCCAGCAGGGCTGCTCTCAATGCCCTTATAAGTAGTCAAAGATGTCACTATGATAAGTCTGGACTTGGATGCGAATCATCAAAAAGAATGTCAAAACCCAATGATAATTCTTTTAAACAGAATCCAATTTTTTTGTATCTGCTGGACTTAGCTCTGCTGAAAAAGGTAAAGGAGTAGTTTATGCTGAAACTTTGTCTGCTAAGCCAATAGCTAAACCAAAGAATAGACTCCAGCAGAATGTGCCCATTGGAGCTCAGCAGAGGTCTATATCAAAGATAGCCAATAGTTCATCTGCTGGATCTCAGCAGAGGACAGAGTTTGCTAAGCCTTTATCCTATGGACCTCAGCAGAGGATCCCAAGGATAAATACTGGACGCAACTCTAAGCCTCAGCAGAAGAATCAAAGGATGAATGATGGGCAAGTATTTGATAGACCTCAGCAGAGGAATCCAAGAGCATACACTAAACCTTACTCAGAAAACTCAAGGAGTACTGAGCGTTCTGATTTCAACGCAAGGATAGTACATCCTAATTTTCATCAGAGAAGGCCTGCACAGTACAATGCTGTGAGACCTATTTACCAGCAGAATACAATGCATAGAAGAAATGTCCATGCAAAGCCTGAGCCCATTCCACATTCATTTCCAAGGGCAAGGACGGCTAAGTATATTCATTCACCTAGAAATAGAAATGTTAAAAATTCTAAGCCTAAGGTCAAGAAAGTGGTAAATAGTGAAACCAAGACAAAAGTCTTAAAAATCACTATGATGTGGGTTCCGAAAGGAACTATGCTTCACGCTAATCCTACAGGACCCGACACTAAACGGGTACCTAAATCTACTTGATTCACTTGCAGGAACAGGACTCCAGAACTACGGGAACGTGCATATCCAATGAATGGGTCCTGGACAGCGGTTGCTCTGCTCATATGACTTGGAACGAAGAATTATTCTCAGACATAAGAAGACTATTCAACGGTCCAAAAGTTAAGTTCGGAGACAACAGTGAAGGAGAAGTTATTGGACGAGGATGCATTGAAAGGAACGGATTAAGAATCATCAACGTAGCACTCGTCTCCAATCTGAAGCATAATCTACTCAGCATAAGTCAATTATGTGAAAATGGGTATATCGTATCTTTTATGAATACTGCTTGTACTATTGCTGATGCTATTTCAGGAGAAGTAAAACTACGAGGCATCCGCAAGGGTGGATTGTATATTGTTGATTGGCAAAGCGGTCAACAACATTCCTGCTTTTTAGCTCTCAATAAGGAGGAAACAACATGGCTATGGCATAGGAGGTTCAATCATTTAAATTTCAAAACTATTAACCATCTTGCCAAAAATAAGCTTGTTATAGGTCTACCAAATGAGACTTTCCGCAAAGAAGGAATATGCAAATCATGTCAACAGAGAAAGCAGACCAAATCATCCTTCAAAACAAATCCTGAAAAGGAGACATCACAAAGGATTCTGGAATTACTTCATATGGATCTTTTTGGTCCAGTCACACCACCCACTGTAAGTAAACGTCTATATACACTAGTGGTGGTTGATGATTTCTCCAGGTACACATGGGTACGTCTATTAAAGACAAAGGACGAAGTGAAGCTTATTCTGCCAGAACTGATTCTCAAGGAGCAAAACAGTAAAGAAGTTAATGTGAAGCGAATTCGATCTGACAATGGAACAGAATTCTGTAATGGAGTGCTGAAGCTGGAATATCACACAAAAAATCTACAGCAAGGACTCCTCAGCAGAATGGTTTAGCAGAAAGGAGGAATCGGACACTGAAGGAAGCCGTTCGCTCAATGCTAGCAGATTCCAAATTTCCTGCTAAATACTGGGGTGAGGCAGTCATGACGGCCTGTTACACACAGAATAGGAGTGCTTTCACAAGAAGATTCAACAAGACTCCCTATGAAGTGTACCACGGTCGTAAGCCCTACATAACTCATCTACGTGCATTTGGTTCTACATGTTATATTCACAATAACGGTAAATCTAAACTTAATACCTTCTCACCTAAGTCTGACGAGGGTGCACTTCTTGGTTATGTACATCCTACTCATAAAGATTATAGGGTATTAAATAAGATTACTGGCATTGTGGAAATAACATGCAATGTTATTTTTGATGAGTCTACCTTAGTGCGCAGTGAAAACAAAGGAAGAAAGGATAGCAATCATGAGACTAATGATGTCAATGATCAAACACTTCTAAATTCTTTCGAGAATATGAGTATTGATCCGACTAAGTCTATGAATGACTGCAATCTAAACAAGACGCACATAGCAGGGGATCAAACTGCTGACCAGGCCGGTGATGCTAATGATCATGCTGAGGCCAAACCTACAAAAATCTTAACCAAATCAGTTATTCTAGAAGTGCTTGACGATGAAGAGGAAGAGACTACCAAGGACATTCCCTTCGGGGAAGGGACGGAAACTCATGAAGATCTTGGCAGAGGCGCTACTGAGATTCCACCTGCTGAAGAGGCTGCTGACGAAGCTCCTGTGGAAGATAGTGCTGTAGGCGCTGCTCAGATTCCAGTTGCCGAAGACACTACTGAAGAAGTTCCTGTTCCAGGAAATCCTGTGGAAGTTATTCCTGCGGAAGATAATCCAGATGCTGAACACCAGGAGGATACTTTGAAAAATAATGTACAAAATGATGGCCCCGCAAGGGAAGGAAATATGATCAGAACTATCAGACCAACATGGTTGCGTGCCCACCCTCCTGAAGATGTCATAGGCAATATCAATAATCCTATGATGACAAGACAAGGCAACGCTATGTTAGCATGCTATATCTCCAACGAAGAACCCAAAAAGATCGAAGACGCTCTACTAGATCCGGATTGGGTGAATGCTATGCATGAAGAACTAGCAGAATTACACGAAACAATGTGTGGGAGCTAGTAGACAGACCCGAACATCAAAGTATTGTTGGCACGAAATGGGTATTCAAAAACAAGAAAGATGAGTCTGGCACGGTTGTCAGAAATAAGGTGAGACTCGTAGCTAAAGGCTACAGGCAATGCGAATGGATAGATTATGATGAAACATTTGCTCCGGTAGCAAGGCTGGAGGCCATTCGTTTATTCCTCGCATATGCTGCACATCATGAGTTCGACGTAATGCAGATGGATGTGAAAAGTGCCTTTCTAAATGGTGAGCTGAAGGAAGAAGTCTATGTCGAGCAACCACCAGGGTTCGAACAGGGCAATCAAGTATACAGACTTAAGAAGGCTCTCTATGGATTGAAACAAGCACCGAGAGCTTGGTATGGAACTCTTTCAAAATTCTTGTTGAAGAATGGTTTTCAGAAAGGGAGAATTGATCAAACCCTCTTTCGCATTGAAGACCAAGGAGATATTTTGCTGGTGCAAATATACGTAGATGACATCATTTTTGGTTTCTAGAAATCAAGAGTTATGTGACAAGTTTTCAAAGCTCATGACCAGCAACTTCCAGATGAGTATGATGGGAAAGATATCCTACTTTCTCGGATTACAAGTTCAACAATCCAGAGAAGGGATTTTCATTCATCAGAAGAAGTATATTCGCGATTTGATTGCGAAATACTGCCCCGAGAAGACAAAGAGTTTACGGATTCCAATAAGTACGACATGTATTGCCGCACTTAAAAGAGAAGAAGATATCAAGCCAATCCTAAGAAGGCACATCTAGACACTGCTAAGCGGATTGTTCGCTATTTGAAATGCACAGAAGGTCTCGGAATCTGGTATCCTAGAGAAGACAGTCTTGCTCTGAGTGGATACTCGGACTCTAATTTTGGAGGATGCAAGATCGACAGGAAAAGCACGAGTGGCACGTGTCAATTTCTGGGACAAAAGCTCATTAGCTGGTTCAGCAAAAAGCAACACTCTGTTGCTACATCCACCACTGAAGCAGAGTATGTGGCTGCTGCTAGCTGTTGTTCGCAAATTCTCTGGATAAGACAACAATTGCAAGATTACGGGATCCCTCCCGAATGTGTGCCTATCTACTGCGACAACAATAGTGCTATGTGTATCACAAAAAATCCTGTTCATCACTCTCGGACCAAGCATATCGATATTCGTCATCACTTCATACGAGATTTTCAGGAGAAGAAAGATATCGATGTTCGTTACATATGCACCGAAGATCAGATAGCTGATATATTCACAAAACCACTTCCAGAAGCCAGATTTAAAGAATTATGTTTGAAGCTTGGATTGATGGAATTAGATGAAGTTGTGGATGAATGAGTCCTAGCTCTCATTCTTTCTATGTGGATACTCTTGAAGTTTGATATATATCACATTCTGGACGTTATTATTTCTGTCTGCTGAAGATATCTTGACATTATGAAATACTGAAAAATGTCATGAAAACATTTGAAGAGAGTCTACACGACGGAGGATTTGAAGAAAAGATCTACTTCAGCATATTCATTAAACAAAAGAACAACAGATTTCAAAAGTTACACGTCTCAACTAAGAAGAAAGATCAAATACATCACCCACTACACCATTTTGTTGCTACAAATCTAACAATGGTTTATATGGACGCCAAAAGGAGGAGAGCTCGGAACAGTCTTCAACCCGAGTTAGGAAAGTGAGCCCTCAAGGGATAGAAGTCGAATCCCATCAAAGGGATACCTTCGGAAACAAGATGAGGGAACGTCTGCTCAAGCAACCAACTCAGCTGCATGGCAGTTGGCAGAGGAAACTGAGGAAAGAGATCGATGCATCTCTTCACCCCATCAAAGAAGAACTCCGCCCAATCAACGTCCTTCATCTCCGAATCAATGGCCATCATGGCCCTCCAAATCCTTGGATTGAATACATAGTTGTCAGCAGGGACTCCAAAAGTGACATTGCTAACAATGTCAAAAATGACTCTATACTCTTCTTTCAACTCCAGGCATGATGGAGTTGGTGAAAAGTCATAGATGTCGGACTGCCTCCACTTATCCTAGTAGTCGAACTCTGGAGCAGTCATATGGTGGTAGACATCCATAACGCGAGTGGGACCCCGAGGAAGGCCAAACTTTTGAGAGAAGAAGGCCGGAGTCCAACAAACCACTTGATTGTCAAAGCAACCCCAAATGGCGTCATCAGTGGTTTGACACTTGAAGATAAAGCTCTGAAGAGCTCGTTTCTGATAACGTTTTGGCATAGTCATCAGAAATTGGGTTAGGCAACTCTCATGAAGAGCTCCCATAACAAAGTTTGCAACACGACAGTTGCTTCCATACTCAAAATACAACCCTGATTCATGAAGAATCTGGTTGCGAGTTACAGGTAAATCACTTGGAGCAATGGTAATATGATGCATTTTGAAACAAGTGAAGAAGAAAATGCTATGCTAAGTGGAGTGGAAAAGAAGAAGTTCAAGAAAACAAGTGAGATGTTATTTATAGCAAGATCATGGCTCTATCCATAGTGGGAACACTCTCCCAAAAGTGTCTTATCAACTGAATTCAAAACTCAGAAGAGCGGAAGTCGAGGAGTCTCGACAAAGGGGGAAACGCCACCTGTCTTAATAAGGCTACTTATGGCAAGTCGACCTACCTGAGTATTATGGCGTTCTCTTCCACGAATGCTTAAAGAAGACACCATAGGATAACCCAAATCCTTTGATTAAGACATAAATCTATCGTCTTAAATGATAGCACTTGATGACCTTGTGTGGAAAATGGTAGCTTACATCAGACACAGGAGGTTTGCTACAAAAACTCAACACATTCACAAGACAGTTTGCTGAGACACTGATGCAAGCATATCAGAGACAGAGTATCGAAAGAGATGTTATTCTTATCCTTATTTCTTGGATTTCTTGAAGACATCGTTAAGTATTCTGGAAGATGATTACATCTGCTGAGGAATATTCATCATAGCTATCTGCTAATATTGAAAATGCTGAGCAGAACTTGTTTGAAGATTTTGTTAACAAATAACAGACAACAAAAATTGTTGTGCAGTCTTCATACATCCTTTCATTCATTGACAGATGTCATTACAAAGGAAGATAAGAAAATTGAAAACAACAACATGATTGCTATTCTAGGGTGAAGGAGGCTTAAACGGGAAGAAGTCCGTAGCTACAAGATTCGATGGTCCTTCTGCTATCCGAGGAAAACTCTGCTCCAGCAGCCAACTAAACTGCATTCCATTCAGCAGAGGCACTGCCGGGTAATATTGGACACAGTATCGAACGCTATTATAGATATATTTCGCCCAATCTACCTCGACTCCATCGTCGATGGACATCATGATCTGCCATGTTTCTTTTGAGAAGAAAGTGTCATCACGGTCCTCTCCCATCAATATATTGTTAGCAACATGGAAGAGCACCCAATAAGGAGTGCGCAGATCGTATGCTGAGACAGAAAGGGAAAATTCAGACGAAGGAGTTCGTCTCCATTTTTGCCACGCTGACCATTCAGGGGCAATGTCCGTCACACGGTAGTCGAAGACAGACCCACGACCTCTGGGAAGGCCGAATCGACGAGAAAAGACATCCGGTGACCAATAAATGAGCTTGCCGCGGAAGGAACCATAAATGCCCTCTCCCTCCACAGAACAGTCATCGATGAATTCTCGAAGAACATCGCCTTAGAAACGTTTTGGAGTAGCAGTGACGAATTGGGTCAATCCACTTCGATTCAACTTTGACATGATGATCTCTGCCACTCTTGGATTGTTATCATACAGAGATTTCAAACCAGCCTCATGAAGGATCTGGTTTCGGCGCAATTCCAAGGATTGACCAGAAGAATCCATTTTCTTGAAAATTTTCTGAACGAGACAAAGGAAAAATGCTCAGAAAAGAGTTCTTGTGATGATAAAGATACACACAAGAAGGGTATTTATAAGGGTAGAATCATAATTCTTTTCATAAGAATCGATTCGATTCAGAGTTAATGATCATCTGTTACACAACAAATGGACAGACGCCATGTCAGATCGGTCAAAATGTTTCTTGGAAAAAGTAATCGATGCTTGGAGAGAAGCATACGCTAAAGATTGTCGTTCCATCTGCTAGTGATTGAGATCTCTGCTAATGAATAAAGTCTCGGCTAGAGGATGGATACTCTGCTAGACTTAATATCTCTGCTAGAGGACGAGTACTATGCTAAAAATGATATCTCTTCTAGATGACGAGAGCTCTGCTAACTATTTTCTAAAGTGGTATCTGCTACGTTTTCAGCAGAACATATATCTTTGCTACCAATCATCGATCTGCTAGGACCTTAGCAGAAGTTGATTCAGCAGAATGTTTATCTTTGCTTAAATTCAGCAGAATGATTGTCCAATTTGATACATATGAGGAAAGATTCAGGAACAAAAGGCTGTCTGATTTCATTGAAAATACTTACATTCAAAAGGAAAATATAGCCAAATACAGAAATATAGATTAATTTTCAATAGATGAAAGGGGGTAGAAATCTGTGCTACGGAGAGTGGATGATCCTTCTGCTAGCTCCGGGAATTGTTGTTCCAGCAGCCAACTGAGCTGCATTCCGTTCAGCAGAGGAATGGAAGGGTAGATTTGAACGCAATCTCTCACAGATTGGAAAATGAACTCGACTGAAGTCAGCCCAGTCGAGTTCATTTTCCTCATCGTCCATGGCAAGCATGACTTGCCAAGCCTCCTTAGACAGGAAGACATCATGAGGATCTTCGCCCAATATCATGTGGTTGGCCACATGAAAGATATCGCGGTAAGGAGCCTGAAGATCCATCGCTGCCGGAGATAGAGAGAAGTTGCACATGGGAGACACTCGCCACTTTCTCCATGCCACCCACTCCGGAGCCACTGCCGAGTCCTTATAAGTAAGGCAGGAGAACGACCCCTTGGAAGCCCAAAGTCCTTCGCAAAAGACTTCGGTGACCATCGCACAATCTTCCCACGGAAGGAACCGTAGATGGCATCCTTCTCCGCCATGCAACCCTTGATGAATGCTTGGAGGAGGTCCTCGTGATAATGAAGGGGAGTGGTGGTCACAAACTGCATCAAACCAGTATTGGTAATCTTTGATATCGCCAAATCAGCGTCAGAAGGCTTGTCGTGATAGCTTGCACGGAGGGCAACTTCATCTAGGATTTGGTTCCTAGTGACGTCAAGTATTTCGCTCAGGGATTCCATGGAAAACTTTGAAGGGAAAAGTTTTTGTTCGAAGAAGGATGGTGACGTTGAAGATAAACACAAGTGACCCTTTTTTATAGAAGGGAAACACCTCTCACAATTTATGATTTCGTATTGGAAAATGAATCGTCGCCAGATAATGAAACGATACGAATGCATGGGGAGTCAAATCACTTCAGCAGTGACGGTTGATGTTCAGATCAGCATATGGCTCGAGATGATTTTCATTATTATTCTGATCTCGTCTATGATATTATGACGTCATACTTCTTTATTCATGTCTGCTGAATTACAGCTACATATGCCACGTCATATTTGGAAGGAGAGAAGTTTTAGCCAGATTTGATATAAGAAAATCTGCATGTTTTGAAAACAATTAATATGCCTAGGAAGCTAAACTATTTCGGAGATCGCCATGTATACACACTCGAGTGATTCTCGGAGAAGATGGAAGGAAACGACAAGACGTGCGCATTTGAGATCGTTGATCTTAATCATGGCTGGTAGAGAAAGTCACAACCGTTGGATTCTCTACCTTATCTGTCCAGCAAAGTGCTTTGAAATTTAGCTAGCACAGGAACGTTGGAAGATGCTAAGTGAATCGATCGCACATTAGTGTTATACACACTCCAACTCACTTCTGCTAAATTTTCTGCAGTCATGGAACGTATGATTTCGAATTTTTTGATGCCAAGTCTTGACTGCTGAATACAGTCAACAAGGATCGTGGGGTGCGGCGACGAATAGGGCTGTGCCATGTCACCAGCACTCACGTTTTTGACGACGTGCATACTCACACGATCTAACAATCTACCCCAACCGTTGATTGCAGTTAAAGCGAATGCAATCCTAACCGTCAATCTCTTCTCGTACTCCGAAATCCTCTACACAATAATTAGATTTCAAATCCCTACCAATCCTCAGAAACCCTTCACCTCCATCTCTGTAAAACCCTCTCAAAATTCTCAGAAAAACTACCCAACCATGACTTCAAATCAAAGTTCTTCAACCTCCTCACACCAAGACACAAATCAATCTCTAAATCCCGAATCTTCACCTTCAGAAAACCAAGACACAACTCAATTTCAACTACCCACATTCATCTATCCCGCCACCACTTGCTCACCCCTGCATGTTCGACATGCACCCGAGTTCACTGGAATTGAGAAGAAAGATGACATTGATGAGTCCATTCCTTACTGCACATTGGTGACTATGGCCAGACAGAAGAAGCTGTCCACTCATTCGGCGGAACGGAGACGAGTGGCCCAGATCATAAAAGACAGGATTCTGCACATGCCTCTCGCCAACAAACACTTTCCCAAATGGATTTTAAATCTCCTTGATTCCGAATTACTGGTAAAATATCTCACTGCTGAACCTGGTCAATTACATCCGCACATGGTTGCTGAATTCTATGCTAGAGCTGTTATGAGTGATGATCAGAAGTCATTCAAGACATGTGTATATGGGAATATTGTAGAAGTTAATGCTGATTTGCTGTCTCGTACTTTTGGACTTCGAAACTTTGGAACCAAAATCTCTCAGTATAAGGTGAATGATATAGACGAAATGGAAAGGAGGTGGAACCACTGGAAGAAGTCAGGAGAGAAAGGGCAACCAAGTACGTTTAAGGTTAACACCTCGATCAATACCTTGACAGAGGAATACAAACTACTTGCACATATAGTAATAAAGATGCTCCAGTGTGATGTTGGGTCTTACTCGGATCTCTCTGCTAAGAAGTATGTCGTGATGATGGCATTAAACGATAATGTTAAAGGTAATTGGGCTGAGTTCATATTTGAACGCTGGGCAGAGCATGCCAAGAAGAATGCACACATGGAAATAGATGGAACATTCTCCTCGAATGTAAACTTTAGGCTGAAGATTAGTAAATTCTTGGAAATTTTGTTTACCAACACAGGAGTAGATCATGGAGTTGCACTCCTTTCTACAGACTACATTCCTGTAACCAGACACAAGCCTAACCCGGTCAATACTAGAAATCCTAGGAAGTTAACCGGGAAATCCAATGTGGACAAGGCTAAACCAACATCCCTAGAGGAACCAGATGAAGCAAGTTTAGCAGTACCCACACTCCAACACTCCATTCCCATAACATAAGAAGAATTAGCAGTTTTGAAGAGGAATGCAGAAACAGATCAGTGTTTCAAAAATCTTGAGGAAATTGAGAAATTAGGAAACTTACCAGTTGATCAGATCAACGACATCATGACTTCGAAGGAAGCAGAACAGCTTCCAACTACTCTTGAGGCACTGGCATTACCTATTCAACCAAACAAGAGAACCGCAACAACTCCTCCTGTGACTAAGGCAAAGAAGAAGACCAGGAGAAAGTTGGAACTACTTACTGATAAGGAAGCATTAGAGAAAGCAGAAGCAGAAAGCAAGACTGCTAAAGCTGCTGAAAGAACTATTACAGCAGAAAAGGACTCTACAGAGAGTGCTACTGAGGACACCGCTGATCCAGATTACATCCCTAAGTCTCTCAGAATTGTAGAAGAGCACAGTCCGGAAACAAGGAAAGCAAAGAGAAAGCGCATAGCTACTCTAAAGGAACTCGAGAAAAGATATTACCAAAAATTCATCAGTAACCTAACATTCGAAGGCAGAGA
>JAPKLW010006005.1:0-18752 GCA_026898455.1 Plectranthus barbatus | reverse complement strand
TGTTTAGATTTAACCAAGTATGTCTCTAGATTAGTTCCAGTACAGTCGAAAATGTAAATTCCTGTATTGGCTTATTATCGAGTTTTAAGCTTGAGCTAATCAGAAGACTAGACTGGGATACATTAGTCTGTGACTCAATAGACTAAGGTTCAAACCGAACTTACAAGTCTGGGATAAATGAGTCTGAGACTGACAAAATTGGCTACAACAAGTATGGTACTAACCATCGGACTGATCAGTATGAGACTCACAATTGTGGATACCAAGTTTACTAGTATGGGACCAAGCGTTTTGCAAATATAATAGCATCAACATGAATTTTTAAGTCCCAGTCAAACGCAAAAAGACAAAATGAATCATTTGAGAAACGTACTGACAAGTACAGATTTTAAGGATTGGAGATTCCTTAAAGTTTGCAAGTCCAAGACTCCAGTCTTGATACCTCGGACTATCACTAGTAAATTTCTTTTGGGAAAAAAAAAAGATAATCATATAAGGATAGAGATAGAAGAAGAAAAAATTAAAATATTACTTAAGATCTTAGCAGCTCAATGATTTTTCAAGATCTTTGCAAAATTAATAAAATTTCAAATTCTTGTTACTCAATTATTTAGTCCGTGTTCAATGATTTAGATTTATATAGAATGACATTTAATTATTTAGTATAATTATAATTTGATAAATAGTCTATTGAATAGTAAAAATCTTAGATAAATTTATATTAATTATTTGGAAAGAGTATTATTACTTAGTTAAGCATATTAATATTAATTTTTATTATTTTATTTTATAACATAATATAATACCTTAACTCAATAAGTTCCCAAGCATCAAGCGTAAATTATTATTTAAGTACTTTATATATGATAAATTGTTCATGTGATTTTGAATTGTGTTTGAAGTATCCTACTATTTAAATAAAGTATAATATCATAAAATAAAATTAAATAACTCAACATCAAGAAATTACTTAATCTTATTTTAAAAAACATAACTATATATATATATATATATATATAAAAGATCCCGCATATACATTTATATTATGAATTTTAATTTTAGAATTTTTTGAGTTGTAATTTTATTTTATAGTATAAAGTGGCATGTCACAATCATATATATATGTCACAAGATATGTTATTTTATATCGTAGTGTAATATTAATTATATTTTAAAAGTTATTCTTTAATAAAATTTATTAATTCCTTTATCATGTGTAACACATTATATGTCAATTCCCATGTATGAACTATTTATTTTATATCATAATTTGGTATTTTGATAAAAAATCATTGTTTGAATTTTATGGAAATAAAAAAAAAATGTGTGTAACCCCTTCTCCTTGTTGAAACTACTCTAATACATGTACATGTGAGAATAAAATATTAATTTTAAGTTATTTTATGAGCCTTTATTTTAAATTTTTTCTCTTTCTAGTCCACGAAAGAATGTCACCATTTATATATTATTTATATAATTATGAATATATTTATTAAAAAATCACATTCACAGTATTATTGATTATAAATTTAAAAGAAAAACTGATTTACACTAGGGGTTATCAGTATAAAATATATGAAAATTTAGTTAAAAAAAAAGGCAACAAAAGTCTAAAAAAAAAAAATCAATGTCATTAATGATTTAACATATAAAGAGAAGATGCAGAAATAGAGAAAATATTTAAAAGAAAGTGAAAAAAAAAATCAAAACAGATGAGGGTAATTGTGTAAAAAAATAAGGCATTTAATACACTTTATTACTTGACTTATCTCATAATTCATAAGATTACTGAATTATCCCTGTGTGGCTAAGCCACATCATGTCCAAATAGCATTACCCTTATTTATTTAGTTCATTTTTCAAGTTCCAAATATTGTAGAATTAAGATGTAGTTTTCAAGAAGAAAAAAAATGGTTTACTGTGAAGTTATTACTCCAATTATCGAGATTAGTGATCGAACATATTCCAATGATTAAATTAATTATTTAAATGATGAATGATTCTCAATTAATATTTGTTATTTCTGTCGAGTGTAAAAGAGATCAAGATTAATAAAAGTTGCAATAATGGGCGTGAACGGGCCGGGCCCATACAAAACGGTAAAATTATGCAGCGCATTAGAGTAGTTAATAGCCCAAATATGTAGTGCTGCAAAGTTATAGAGGAGCCCGAAATCTGAATTAAGGATTATTCAATTCAGATTTCGGGCATGCTAGGGGTGATCACGAACCGAGTCGAGTTGAGTATTGCCAGACTCAAATTCAATTCGAAAATTCTAAGCTCGAGCTTGAGCTCGATATTTTAATTGACTTTCAATTTAAGTAAAAAATTTTAAATTATTAATTATTAAACAATTAATAACTTTAAGAATAAAAATTTAAAGTAAATTAAGTTCGATAAAACTCGTGAGCCTAGCTCGAATCCAAGCTCGACTTGGGCTTGATTTATGCTCAAGCTCGATAAGGCTCGTGACTCTATTGAATCGAGTATCATGAAGTTCGAGCACGATTAGTATCGAGTGTTTTCGAGCCAATCTTGAGTAGCTTGTGAGCCGGCTTGACTCATGCTCACCTCTACACCCACTCAACAAAATATACAATATATTTTAATTATGTACTCGTATTAATTATCTTTAAACTTGTGCATTATATTTTAACAAAATATGCATATTATATTTTACTCGAACCGTAAATATATGATTTTCATAAAAAAGGAATATAAGATATACATAAATATTTTACGCCAATATTGATATATCTTTTTTTTTAAAAGTAAGATATTGATACGTTAATAATTTAGATTTAGGTTTGATGATGGTGTTTTAAGCTTTTTAGGAATATAAATATCACTCATGCATCAAATAAAGTAGTTTGGTTAGAGAAATTATGGAGGTGGAGCATCATGATTTGTTCACAAATATACCATCCGATATCATCATCGACATTCTATCAAGACTTGGTTTGGGAGACATCAGGAGATGCAGGTGTGTTTGCAAGCCATGGCTGAATCTGTTGGGGAGTCGGGAGTTTGTGAAACCCCATCTTTCAAGATCAAGGTCAGCAGTTCCTCGGTTTCTCGCGTTTCAGAATGCGAAACATGAATGCAACATATTAGAATTGGCAGATGATGATGATCACAACAAGTATACCAAACGAATCTTCAGTTTTGATTCCCGAGCACTACTTATGCATAGTTCAGTGGATGGTCTGTTCTTCTTATGCAGTTATAATGGTGATTGCAAACTGCTGTTTGTAATGAATCCAATCACTCGTGACTGGTTCAGAGTTCCTGCTCCGGCGCCGGCGAAGGCGAAACATCCCGTGTTTGGATTTGGAGAGAGTGGTGGAAAGTATAAGATAGTTAGAATCTCCACATCTGAGGTCGGCAGCATTAGGTCACATGAAGTGGATGTAATAACTCTCGGAGAATCGCGGTGGAGAAGCATCTCACCGCCGCGCAGCCGATTGTTATTCGGCCACAGTAGTCCATCTACTGCGTTCATGAATGGAAAAACTCACTGGTTGGTGCATTCCACCGACGACGACGGCCGCGTAGCCAAGTTCGATCAGATTTCTGTGTTTGATTTTGAAACAGAAGTTTTCAGCAAGTTTTCTGCAACTCTTGTCTTGAGTGGTGGTGGTCTCTACACCGTATCTGCTTTGGAGGGATGTTTATGTTTGTGTGGTACGTATAAAGATGAGAGGAGGGTAGTGGTGGAGGTCGGTATCTGGTTGATGAAGGAATACGGAAACGATGATTCTTGGACAAAGGTGTTGAGCTTCAAGGGAAGTGGAAGACCAAGTGGTGTTGGATTTTTTTTGTACCATTTTGTGCCGATCAAACTTGTGAGAAATGGTGATGTGTTGATGGCGATGCAAGATTCTGACCTACTCTATTGCTACTCCACCACCACTGCAACTTTTAATTTAATCAAGCATGACTATTCTCTCATCAGATCCAACGTTGTCTTTTACACCCCTAGCTTTCTTTCGCCTCATACTTTTCTAACTACTACTCAGGTTAGACACGTATAAACGGTTTAGGCGTGTTTTGTCCATTAACCCAACCCAAATCTATCTAATATACCCTAATTGGGGGTATAGATAAAACGCGCCTAAATCGTAGTTTTTGCCATTATTATTTAATAGTTTTGTATTCTATCAATTGTTTATGAGAGTTTGTTTATATTTGTTTAGTTCAATCGTGTTAATATAATTTTGGACTTTTATCGATCTAAGGATTCTTAATTTAGGACATGAATGATTACAAAAATTCTTAATCCAGGACCTTAAAGATCATACAGTTCTCAATTTAGGATATCAATATCAGGTCCTGGATTGATAATTGTTTGATGTCCTAGATTTACAAATCATCTTTCGGATCATGAATCGATAATTAAACTATCTTTTGGATCCTGAATCGATGATTCTCCTATAATTCTTTTTTATTCTTTTACAAATTCGGCACTTTTGAAATAATGAATTCTACAATTACAAGTGGATCCAATATTTAGTATATATCGGGCTTTAAAGAAAGATATAATTAACAAAAAAAGAGAGATCATGTAAAAAAAAATTCTCATGTGAAAAAAAAGAATGAATCATTTCCATCAGATCTAAAAAAATCAATGGTTGATATTGAATCAAGCAACAACTAAAGCACAATCAAGCAACATTGCAATCAAGCAATGCGGTGAATACAATCAAGCATCTTTCTCATTTTCTCACGTTAAAGAGTTTTCTCACTTGATCCGCTCCCATTAACAAAATATGTATTAATTTATTCGTAATACGATAATTAATCCTAACATGAACTCTTGATATTTTCGATTCAATAACCGATCGAAGAAACTCTTATCAAAATAACCGATCAATTATGATTTTGCACGAAATTAATGTCATCACTATTGAATGGCATATTTACTTAATATATTATGTATTAGGAAATAATTTCAAAATTTAAAAGAAATTGGGAAAATATTTTCTAATTAAGTAAGTATTTCCAATATTTAATTAATGATTTATGCTTTATGATTTTGTCGATATATTAAGGCATGGCGATGTAGAATAATTAATGATTTATGCTACATGATTTCTTTTCCATAAAAGAAATGGAATATTAGATTTTATAAAATTTTTAAAGGGCAAAATAGCCATTATAATAGGTTGATTATTGATTAAAGATGATAGATATCAAAATACTGAATACAATAAAATTTAAAAGATTAACAAAATGGCAAAACCGCCTTTCTTATAGGATGATTATTGATTGAAGATAGAAATCAAGATATTGAAACCCATTCGATTTTACAAAATTAAAAAAAAAATAAGATCTTAAAATAAAAGGATGGCAAAATCTCCATTATTATTGGATGATTATTGAATGAAGATATATATCAAGATATTAAAATATTGATTTAGATTATATGTTATCGATATTATACTATAACAAAACCGAGATTTACTATAGCAATACCCACCCAAAAGTAAAACTAATCTATATATATATTAAAACAATACCGGAGACAAATTTTGGAAACAAAACTGGATAATTGTTCATTAATTCAACTATCCAGTTTATTTATTATTGTGTTACACATACTATAATTATTTCATCGGGTTGGATTATAATCAATTTTTTTAAAAAAATGTAATATTTTAGGAAAATATGTATAATTCCGTTAGATTATTTTTCCTTAATTATTAATTTCCTGAAATCAATCTAATATTTTGGAAATATTAGATTAGATTGATATGTATGAATCAATTAAAAATTAATTAGATTGATTTTACTTTAATAATTATTTCCATAACATACATCAATTTTCAAAATTAGGAAATAGTTATCAAAATGAATTAGATTCATTTTAGAAAATTAAGTGTGCACATTAATTAGTTATTTTATAATTGAATTATAAGGTAGGCGTACAATAATGTATGTGGAAATTATTATTTTCCATGAATATTTATTTTAATGCAAATAGTTATAATTATAATTCCAGACTATAAAACAAATAAGGTTATACAAATTATAAATTACAATTAATCTAAATAATTTAGTAAAATTGTATAATTAGATTGGGTTTTCTTTAATTACTAATTCCCTATAATTAATTTATGTAAATATTAATGAATTAATAGATTCGTTTTACTTTAATTATATATTATTTTTAACACGCATCAATTTTTGGACTTCGGAAATTATTTATCAAAATGAATTATATTCATTTTAGGGAATTAGGAGTAGACATTAATCATTTTATAGGATTGATTAAATGAATATGGCAATAAATCGAAACGAATTTAATTAATATTTTAAAAATTGATTAACTAATATTTTGGCAATAATTGACAATCAAATTAATATAATCCTTAAATCATGGCAAAATAGTATCAAGTTTTGAATTTTCTATAATTATATTCACACTATAAATATGAGTCCCCTGTTTACAATCTCATAAACTCTCTATTTTCTCTCAAATAAATTTTTTTATTATGTATATTTGTTTAGATTAGTCTTCTGCCTTTTGTTATTATTGTAGATCATATTATTTGGATTCAAATAATGAATGAGTGCTTTGTAACGAGGAAGACAATATCAAAGCTATGTATATTTGCTCAAAATTTGCATTTATATGTAAGATCAACAAACCAAGTGTATTTTGGATTGTATTATTCATCATTTTTTTTTCTTATTACTGAGAAAAAGTTTTGTTATATAAATTCTCTACTATAGTCCTTTTTTTTTAATTTTTTGTGCTTTTAATGATGCTTTTACGAGCAAAAATCAATACAAGCAATTATATTGAAATTAGTGTAAGAAAAATATCTCAATGAAAAAATAAAATAAGTAATAAAAGAGTATTATATAAAATCATAACATGGCAAAAAAAAATAGCTACCAATATAGCTTACATCTGCAATCGATTTCTAATTTTATTTATTTAAATATTATTTTTATAAATAATAATAGTATTATTCAGAAAAGAGTATTAAATAAAATAACTAATATAAGTATTAAATAAAACGGAAAAGAGTTGTAAAAATAATGGCAATTTTATTTTCATATTTCATTGTTTAAATATTGATTTTATGAAACATTTAAGTAATAAGCAATTAGATTAAAAATATTATTAAACAAAACAGTTTGAAAATAGTAAATGAAACTTTAAAATGGGGACAAACATAATAAAAATTTGATTCAAATATTGCTTTGATCGAACATTTCAGATAAAAATTAAAATTATTTGTTATTGAATAAATATTATCTAAAAATATTAAATAAAATTGTATAATCACAAACATAACGTGTCTTAGTCATGCAAGATCAATTAATATTAATTAATAAAAATATTTAATAAATTTTATTATAAGATTTTTAGAAAGTAAAATAATTTATAAAAAAACCTTTATATATGAGTTTTAAAGTTAGTTTTGTACTTTTAGTATATAAATATTAAAATAATTAATTTATTTTCTTGCATAATTTGATGACTCTAGAATGTTCCCACTTGATGCTCAAAGATATCAATTACATTGAGTTATTTTTATGGGATAAGGGTCAATTTAGCCCTCCGACTATTATCACAGGAACACTTTAGCTCCTGCATGATTATTTGGCTCAATTAAGTCCTTTTACTATTTAATTTGGTTCAATTTAACCCTTCATCTTAAAAGATTACTGTTTTACCCTGATTAGGAGAGAAAACATATTTGCTTTATGATTTTATCTTTATTTCTCAATTGTTTATTATTTTTTATATTAATTTAGTTTTTTTATTTATACTTTTGATTTATCTAAATAATAAAGTAATAACTGAAATAATTATTATTAATTAATTAAAAAACCCAAAATAATAAATTTATCTATTAATAAATAAATTTGATATATAAAATGAAAATATCCATATAATTTTTAGCTAAAAATATGAGTTATTATTGTCAAACATATTTATTTTAGTACTCCAACAAAATTTAGTTAAAACATTTATTATCATGTACTGTAAATTTATTTTATTCGAATACTCCAACAATTTATATTTTAAAAATATATTTGCGTGATGATTTTATTTTAATTTCTCAATTGTTTAGTATTTTTTATATTAAATTAGTTAATTTTTATTTATACTTTTAATTTTGTTAGTAAAAATAATTATTAAATAAATAATAAATATATCTATTAGTTTATTAATCTGGTATATTAACTACAAAAATAATTATCTATAGTTTTAGCTAAAAATATGAGTTCAAAGATATGTATTAAAAAAATTCATCATGGCATTTGAGTTGTTTTATTTATTCTTTTTTTATTACTAATATATAAGGCGAATAAATAATAAATTAAAATTACCTTATGATAAATTAAATTATTCTCCTAATTTGTTGTATGATAATCGTCCAAATTATTCTCCTAATTTGTTGTGCTATAGTATTAGTTTTGAAAATAGAATTTAAAATATAAATTGTTGAAGTATTCAAATAAAATAAATTTACAGTACATGATAATAATGTTTTAACTAAATGTTGTTGGAGTATTAAATAAAATATGTTTGACAATAATAACTCATATTTGTAGCTAAAAATAATATGGATATTTTCATTTTATATACCAAATTTATTTATTAATAGATAAATTTATTATTTTGGGTTTTTTAATTAATTAATAATAAATTTATTTTATTATTTAAGTTATTACTTTATTATCTAGATAAATCAAAAGTATAAATAAAAAACTAAATTAATATACAAAATAATAAACAATTGAGAAATAAAGATAAAATCATAAAGCAAATATATTTTATCTCCTAATCAGGGTAAAACAGTAATTTTTTAAGATGAAGAGTTGAATTGAACCAAATTAAATAGTAAAAGGGCTTAATTGAGCCAAATAGTCATGCAGGGGCTAAAGTGTTCCTGTGACAATAGTCGGAGGGCTAAATTGACCTTTATCCCTATTTTTATTAATAAATCTAAATGAATTCACAAAGGAATCTCAAATATAATATTAATAGCAAGTCAGACATATAATTAATACGCATAAAGTGTTTATGAAGAATTTTTTTATAATTTTAAAAAATAAAATAATTTATGAATGAATATTAAGTCAAACAGTTATATGGTGCAAATGAATTAATGTGAAATAGTAATTGATCAGAAATAATTACAATCAACTTTTTTAAATACTTAGGAGATTTGAAAGTTGAACCATATATGAATTCATTAATATTTATTTCAATATTTAATAAGTTATTTTGAAAGTATACGATTAATAGAGGGACAAGAAATAAATAAATATAAATATATATATATATATTGACAAACGCATAAAATAAAGTGGAGAGAAAATGAAATGAATGCATGATAATTGAAACTTAAATTTTGATGCTACAATAGTCAATGAGGACATGTAAGTTTCCTAACAAGGAATTCAAATAGTGAAGTTATCTTTGTCAGAATACACGAACTCACAATCTATGAGAACAGTATGAGTCTAAAATGAATTACTATGACTTATGAAATATATGCATTATCAGTGATAGAAAAAAAAATCGCATGAAAAACAATACAATTGAAAAGATTACTTGAACCTTAATTATAAATGATATAAATAAAGTACAAAATGTACACCATGTTATGATATCATAATTGAAGATATTAAAGAGTTGATGAGAGAGTAAGATTTAATGAATAATCTTCAGCACATTTGAGAGTAGCAAAAGTTGGATGTAAATGAGTTTGAAGTATAAGTTTAATATGTATAAAGTATGCATCAATGCAAATAATTAAATATTTATCCAATGATATAAAAAATAATTTCCACAAGTACATCAGCCATAAAAATTTGTTTTGGTTCTAATAAAAATGAGAGAAGAAGAAGTAAAAGATTCAAAATTCAAAATTGTTTAGCAATACAATATTCAAATAAAAATTGTTTAGCAGGCGAAGAGAGACGAGGACGGACTCGACTCGGTCGAAGGAGGACTGACTCAACGCAATCAAAGGACACAGACTGGCAGTAGGATCCGATGGCCTCAACGGCAGGACGCATGCGAAGAGAGAGAAGGACGGACTCGGCGTGGACGAGCTCGATGGCAGGCTCAAGGGAAGAGAGAAGCGAAGTGTACAAGAATGCTGATCGAGGTTTTTTTTAAAATAGCAATAACGGAGACGACACTTGCAATCGTGTCGTCTATATGGATATAGACGACGCGAGCCATCCACGTCATATATTAGCGAATAGCACAACAGAGACGGTGCGGACATTCGCGTCATCTGCATGAACATAGACAACCGGATGGCTCACGTCGTCTATATCTAAATAGATGACGTGAACGTTCGCGTCGTCTATAACTGTTCAATAATATAGACTACGCAATATACTTCTGCGTTGTTTATTATGATATAGACAACACGAGTGAATATTCACGTTGTCTATATTTATATTTGTTTTAGTGCACACACTGATAAATAATAAAACTCCTATTAGCATAACAAAATAATATATGCATGTATATAAATGTATGTATGCATATATATATATTTTGGATTTTCAAGAAAATAATATAGAAACATTATTTTGAATTAAAAACTAATATGAGGCTTACAAAATAAAATTTAACAAAGTTAAATAAATGAATCTCAATATAAGAGAAATGATATGTTATTCATCTTATGTGAGCAAACTGTAAGCACCAAAAATATTATATACTCTAATTGGATAGATAAACTCTATGGTTGAACTTATAAAATCAATATAAACTAAAATAAATTAAAATTATAAAAAATTAAGTTCCACCAATACGTATATAATATTCTTGGTGCTCAAATAAATGTGGGCAACATATCATTTCTCCACAATATAATATAGTATATATATATACTATATAAATGATATATTAATTTATGTTGTATAGTTTATCATACAACTTTATTATTTACATATCGAAAAATATATATGTATATTGTTAGTTTATAAATAAACTATCAAATGAATATTATTTTAATACAAATAATTAAAGTTTCCACGCATCGCGTGGGTGCCATACTAGTTATTTTAAATTCAGTCACAATTTTTCTCAACATAATTTCTTATTTTTCAAACAATAAAATTATTAATTAATATTATTGTTTTAACCCCAATTTAAAAATATGCCAAAAATAAAAAATAAATTGCATTAACTAGCATAGCTATGTTCACGTAAAGTTTAAACAAAGCATGGCTCCAAAAAATAGACTCCCAAAAATTAATTAAACTTAGATGAGTATGGTTTAAATCATTTCATAAAGGCAGCTTGTTTTCTTGTATATTCTTTTTATTAACAATGATTGCTATCATCTTCATTAGCAATTTTTCTTATTAATTGACATTAATTTAGGTACACACTCTACATGTTCTCATAAAAGTTTGAACTCATAATTTATTAATTATATGTAGGATACATTTATAACTACACAGCAAACAAGAGACTTCATAACAACTTCAAGACCCCGCTTTGGTTTTTGAGATTTTTTTTAATAGAAAATATCATGATAACTTCTTGAAAACTAGCAAAAAGGAATTATGTTAAGTGGTTTTTTTTAAAAAAAATTTGATGACATAATTTGTTTGGAGCTAAAACATGAGGTTTTTATATATTTTGTTGGGCCCAAATTTTGTTGGGCTAAATCAGTCTAGGTCCAATGTGATTGATTAAGGTCCAAATGCAAAAAGCCCAACACACAAAGCCTCCGGCCCAAAGGTCGAGTGGCGTGCGAAAGATCACCTACAGGACCACGTACCGCGGCCGAGGTCCCCAGCCACGAGCTACAAATAAGGTCAAGATCCCCAGAAGCACGAGCTGTAGCTAAGGACCTATAGTCCACGACCCATCTGAAAGATCAAGGAGGTAAGACCCCAATCCGCGCAAGACTTGGAGGACCGTTAGAGATCCGAGTCCAACTACCCCACAAAAAATGGAACTTCCCCCTGGTTCCTTGTGTCGTCAACGGGGGAGACACCCAAATATATAAGAATCCCACCGCAAAAAATATGGAAGATCGTTAAGGGCTCTAGCTGAACGACAAAAAGGCGCAACCATCGTCACCCTCAACAACCTCCGAAAAAGCTGGAACTACCCCTAAAATCTCTAGGGTTGTAACAACCCCTCTTGAGCTATAAAAGAGAAGCTGCTAGGTCATTTCTCGACACAATTTTCCCCTTATTAGCACGTGCACTTTATAATTCGACAATCATCTTATTTTATGGAATAAAATCACTTTTCTCTATCGTTCCTTAATAATTTTTACCATTGTTCTCATGTGAGTTCCGAGGGTCCTGATATAATCACAAATCGAACCTCAACAATTTGACGCCCACCGTGGGGCCCTTGAAACAAAAAATATGATTTGTTTTGCAGGAAATGGCTGAGGAATAAGCTCCAACCGTGAGTTCCAGCGCTGAAAGCTCACTGTCCCGGGGGGCGAAGGCCACAGAAACCCGAGCGGGGGCACTCTAGAATCTATTCCTCAACGCAGCTGGCCTTCAGCTGATGAATCAAGTGAGGGATGCACAACGGGAGCTCGCAAAGGTGAAACTTCAAATGAAGCAAATGACGAGAGTCAATCAAGAATTGCAGGAAGAAAATCAGCACCTCCGGGCAGCAAGATCTGCAACGGACCGTCAACCATGGGTCACAGACCTTGAAAGCTCCACACGGCATCCACCGATCACCCCAAGGAACCTGAACGTGGAATTCAACCATAACACAAGTGGACGTGGTCAAAACATCCCTCCCAAAATTGAAAGAAGGCCCAGGACTGGGGCTGGCGAAGAGGACGCTCCAGTAATCGCGGTGATGGCGATGAGTTTGATTGAGGGAAAGATCGAGAGCCGGATGAACTACTTTGAGTCCCTGCTAGCACACATCTAAGAGTGCCGCCACCTGAAAATAGCATTGCTAAGGAGAGCTACGCGGATACCCCCTTTACGCACGATATCGCCAACATCGAGATCCCAGCTAGGTTCCTCCCACCAAACTTCATCACTTACGATGGAAATTCGAACCCAGAGAACCACATCGCAGTCTACAAGCAGAAGATGTTTACCGCATCTATACTGACAAAGGTACGGGTGGCATGTATGTGTAAGAACTTTGGGTCCAGTCTGACGAGACCTGCCCTAGAGTGGTTCATGAGTCTTCCACGTAGATCCATATCCACATTCGCAGAACTTCAACAAATCTTTCGACGCTAGTATGCTAGCAGACGAAAGTTGGAAAAGCACCCGGATGAGCTCTACGCCATCATCTAGAGACCCAGGGAGTCCCTGCGATCCTACGTGGGTCGCTTTAATAAGGAGTTGGTCAATATCCTGAACTTCCTAAGTCTATCGCAAACGGGGCTTTCTGGAAGGGTCTTGACGTAGAAACCGACCTATAAAGAAATTAAACCCATAACCGTGCATCACGCTGGAAGATGCCCTCAACAAAGTTGGGGCTCGGATCATGTGGGAAGAAGATGAACCATATCGGGTGTCCAGAAGGAATGCCTTGCGGATCTCAACCCGAGTGACGAAGGACGATAGGCACGACCTCCGCGACAAGAAAAAGGCAAGACCACACTCGTACACCCGATCTCCTCGGGCCAGCATTCATTACGTGCCAAATTACATGTTGAGCATTGAACCCTCAGACCCAGTGAACAATGTGTTGAAGCACATGCTTGGGGCTGTGAGATGACTACCAAGAATTACAACCAATCCCGCCTCGCGGGATACCAAGAAATTCTGCGAATTTCATAATGACCATGGTCATCGTACGGAAGAATGCCGGGCGTTGAGGATCGAGGTCCTCGAGCTCCTAAAGAAGGGTATGTGTATGGAGTACCCATTGCCAAAAGGAAAAAAGATCTGGACTCACGGAAAATCTAGCCCCGGAACTTGAGCTTGATTAGTATCGAGTTGTTTTCGAGTTCGATCTCGAGTAGCTTGCGAGCCGGCTTGACTGATGCTCACCTTTACATCCTCTCAACAAAATATGCAATATATTTTAAATTATGTACTACTCCCTTCGTCCCGGCTAAGTAGTCTCATTTGCTTTTAACACAGTTACCAATGTTTGTGACTGTAGTGGAATTAATATTTTATTGGTGAGTCTAAAAAATCTTATCATTTTAGTAAATGAAATTAATAGATGGGACAAACCAAAAAGAAAAATTAGACTACTTAGACGGGACGGAGGGAGTATTATTTATATTTACATTTGTGCATTATATTTTAACAAAATATGCATTATATTTTACTCGAACTGTACATGGAAATCTAATGATTTATGCTTCATATATGATTTTCATAAAAAAGGAATATAATATATATATATATATATATATATATATAGATATAGATATTTTACGCCAATATTAATATATATCTTTTTTAAAAGTAAGAATATCTTAATTTAGGGTTTGATGTTTACAAATATAAATATCACTCATACATCCGCCGCCGGCATTAATAGAATTATGGAGGTGGAGCATCATGATTTGTTCTCAAAGATACCACCCGATATCATCATCGACATTCTATCAAGACTTGGTTGGGGAGACATCAGGAGATGCAGGTGTGTTTGCAAGCCATGGCTGAATCTTGTGGGGAGTCGGGAGTTCTTGAAACCCCATCTTTCAAGATCAAGGTCAGTCGCAGCTGTTCCTCGATTTCTCGCGTGTCAGAGCGCGAGACTACATGAATGCGACACATTAGAAATATTTGAATTGGCGGATGATGATGACAGCAACCGCTATTACAAAAGTATCTTCAGTTTTGATCCTCAAGTAGTTGTTCATAGTTCAGTTGACGGTCTGTTCTTCTGCAATTCTGATAATCTGCTGTTTGTAATGAATCCAATCACTCGTGACTGGTATAGAGTTCCTGCTCCGGCGCCGGCGAAATATCCGGTGTTTGGATTTGGAGTGAGCAGAGAGAGTGGAAAGTATAAGATAGTTAGGATCTCTCGAGAAGTGAATGTAATCACTCTCGGAGAAGAATCGCGGTGGAGAAGCATTTCACCGCCTTGTAGCCGATTCTTATTCACCCATCAGAGGCGCCACATTCCATCTACTGCATTCGTGAATGGAAGAATTCACTGGTTGGTGCATTACACCAACGACGACAGCAGTTTAGCCAAATTCGATCAGATTTCTGTGTTTGATTTTGAAACAGAAGTGTTCAGCACGTTTTCTGCAACTCTAGTCTTGAGTGGGAGTAGTCGTCGTTTTTACACTATATCTGCATTTGAGGGATGTTTATGTTTGAGTCGTGCGTTTCCATATGAGGGGGATGGGGTGGAAGTTGGTATCTGGTTGATGAAGGAATACGGAAACGATGATTCTTGGACAAAGGTGTTGAGCTTCAAGGGAAGAGTAAGACCAGTTGGTAGGAGACTATTCATGGGCCATCTTGTGCCGCTCAAACTTGTCAGAAATGGTGATGTGTTAATGGCAACGCGAAATCGTGACCAACTCTATTGCTACTCGGCCACCACTGCAACTTTTAAGTTAATAAGCCCTAACTATACTTCCAACATTATCGTTTACACCCCAAGTTTTCTTTCGCCTTATTCTTTTCTACCTATTGCTACTCATTAGCTTCTTATTTTCTTTCATGTTCAATTTTTTTTGTTTAATGGTTTTGTATTCTATCAATTGCTTTTGAGAATTTGTTTCTATTGTTTAGTTCAATCGTGTTAATATAATTTCTTTTTTCTTCTTTAACGAATGCGGCACTTTTGAAATAATGAATTCTACAATTACAAGCTTTAAAGAAAGATATTATGTATTAATTTATTCTTAATACGATAAATAATCTAAGGAGCATTCGGTCAGTTCGCTGAAATAACTCGGTTCGGTTCTCATCGATTCGGTTCAAACTGAAATTTAACAAAATATTTTTTAATTTATTAAGTAATATTTGATCGGTCGGTCAATTCTTTCGGTTCCGAAAGAAAGAACCGACAACCGACCGAACCCAAATCGGTTTTTCCATTTCCCAATCGAGAACCAAACTGAAAATTTTATAAAACCGAACTGAACGATCAAATTTCAACGGTTCGGTCTGTTTTTTTTTTTTTTAACTCAGTTCAGTTTTTGCTCACTCCTAAAATAATCCTGACATGAACTCTTGATATTTTCGATTCAAAAACCGACCGAAAATAGCTCTAACAAAATAACCGATCAATTCTATAGAACTGGCCGGAAACCAATTGGGAGATTTTTTTCAAATTAGGTAAGAATTTCCAATAGTTAATTAATGATATATGCTTTATGATTTTGTCGATATATTAAGGCATGGCGACGTAGAATAATTAATGATTTATGCTACACGATTTCTTTTCCAAAAAAGAAATGGAATATTAGATTTTATAAGATTTTAAAATGGCAAAATAGACATTATAATAGGTTGATACCGTTGATTATTGATTAAAGAATACAATAAAATTCAAAAGATTAACAAAATGGCAAAACCGCCTTTCTTATAGGATGATTATTGATTGAAGATAGAAATCAAGATATTGAAACCCATTCGATTTAAAAAAAAAAAAAAATTAAGATCGTACAAAATAAAAGGATGACAAAATCACAATTATTATTGGATGATTATTGAATGTAGATATATATCAAGATATTAAAATATTGATTTAGATTATATGTTATCTATATTTTACTATAACTAAACCGAGATTTACTATAGCAATACCCACCGAAAAGTAAAACTAATTATTTTAAATTCAGTCACAATTTTTCTCAACATAATTTCTTATTTTTCAAACAATAAAATTATTAATTAATATTATTATTTTAACCCCAATTTAAAAATATGCCAAAAATAAAAAATAAATTGCATTAATTAGCATAGATATGTTCACGTAAAGTTTAAACAAAGCATGGCTCCAAAAAGTAGAACTCCCAAAAATTAATTATACTTAGGTGAGTATGGTTTAAATCATTTCATAATACGCAATTTGTTTTCTTGTATGTTCTTTTTAACAATGATTGCTATCATCTTCATTAGCAAATTTTTTTATTAATTGACACTAATTTAAATACACACTCTATAAATTCTCATAAAAGTTTGTACTCATGTTTTATTAATTATAAGTAGGATATTTTCATAACTATATAGCAAACAAGAAACTTCATAACAATTTTAAGACGCGTCATTTTGGTTTTTCAGATTTTTTTTAAAAAAATCATGACAACTTGAAAACTAGCAAAAAGGAATACATAAGTGGGGAATTTTTTTTCAATTTTGATGACATAATTTGTTTGGATCTAAAATATATGATTTTATATATTTTGTTGGAACTAAATTTGGTTGGACTAAATCACTCCAGGCCCAATATGATAAATTAAGGTCTAAATGCAAAATGCCCAACACACAAAGCCTCCGGCCTAAAGGTCGAGTGGCTTGCGAAAGATCACCTACGGGACCACGTAGCGCGGCCAAGGTCCCCTACCACGAGCTACAAATAAGGTCAAGGTTCCTGGAAGCACGACCTGGAGCTAAGGAACCATAGTCCACGACCCATCTCGAAGATCAAGGAGGTAAGGCCCCAATCCGTGCAAGACTCGGAGGACCGTTAGAGATCTGAGTCCAACTACCCCGCAAAAATCGGAACTTCCGCCTGGTTCCTTACGTCGTTAACGGGGGAGACACCCAAATAAATAAGGATTCCACTGCGAACAATCCAGAAGATCGTTTAGGACTCTAGCTGAACGACATTCGAAAAAGATGCAACTATCGTCACCCGCAACAACCTCCGAAAAAGCTGGAACTACCCCTAAAATTTCTAGGGTTGTAACAACCCCTCTTGAGCTATAAAAGAGCTAAGTTATTTCTCGACATGATTTTCCCCTTATTAGTACGTGCACTTTGTAATTCGACAGTCATCTTATTTTATGGAATAAAATCACTTTTCTCTATCGTTCCTCAATAACTTTTACCATTGTTCTCGTGTGAGTTCTGAGGGTCCTGATATAATCACAAATCAAACCTCAACAATTTGGCGCCCACCGTGGGGCCCTTGAAACAAAAAAATATGATTTGTTTTGCAGAAAATGGCTGAGGAATAAGCTCCAACCGTGAGTTCCAGCGCTGAAAGCTCACTGTCCCGGGGGGCAGAGGCCCCAAAAACCCGAGCGGGGGCACTCTAGAATCTATTCCTCAACGCAGTTGGCCTTCAGCTGATGAATCAAGTGAGGGATGCACAGCGGGAGCTCGCAAAGGTGAAACTTTAAATGAAGTAAATGACGAGAGTCAATAAAAAATTGCAGAAAGAAAATCAGCGCCTCCGGGCAACAAGACCTGCAGCGGACCGTCAACCATGGGTCACAGACCTTGAAAGCTCCACACGACATCCACCGGTCACACCAAGGAACCTGAACGTGGAATTCGACCATAACACAAATGTACGTGGTCAAAACATCCCTCCCAACACCGAAAGAAGGCCCAGGGCTGGGGCTGGCGAAGAGGACGCTCCAATAATCGCGGTGATGGCACGGATGAACTATTTCGAGTCTCTGCTAGCACGCATCTCAAGAGTGCCACCACCTGAGAAGAGCATTGCCAGGGAGAGCTACGCGAACTCCCCCTTCACGCCTGACATTGCCAACATCGATATCCCAGCTAGGTTCCTCCCACCAAACTTTATCCCGTACGATGGAACTTCGGACCCAGTGATAAACACTCATTCTGTGCAATTTATTGATGTGATTATGCTTTGA
>JAPKLW010006004.1:0-18753 GCA_026898455.1 Plectranthus barbatus | reverse complement strand
TGATCAAGGTTTATGTCTCACTAGGTCAAGTGATCATACTATCTTCTACGATCTACAACACGCCGTATGATCGTCCCTATCGGTGAGACAAGAGGATACCATTGTTCATACATGTACGATTGTTAACAGATAGGAGAAATAAACCGTTGTATACTCATTGTAATAAATGCTTTCAGTATACAAAACCCAACAATCTCCCACTTATACTCAAAGCATAACTAAGCTATTACAGAGTATACAGTCCGTCTATCTAGTCTGCTGTCTTTAACCACTATCAGTGGTCGGCATCCACCTCAGACCCAGCTCACGAATATGTCTTTCGTAAACTTTCTGCGGCAAGATCTTTGTAAACGGATCAGCAAGATTGTCAGCAGTGTCAATCTTCTTAATCAGCACATCGCGCCTCGATACAATTTCTCGTATGATATGGTACTTTCTCTCAATGTGTTTGCTTGCCCTGTGAGACCGCGGTTCCTTTGAGTTTGCCACCAGAGTTATCACAATAAATTGTGATGCTCCTCGGCAAACTCGGGATCACGCCCAACTCTAAAAGGTAGTTCCGGAGCCACACCCCCTCTTTCGAGGCGTCGGAGGCGGCGACATATTCCGCCTCCATGGTGGAGTCAGCAATGCATTTCTGCTTTGAGCTCCTCCAAGATACAGCCCACCTCCCAGGGTAAACACATATCCTGATGTCGATTTCTTCTCATCCTGGTCCCCTTGGAAATCCGAGTCTGTATAACCCACAGGGCACAAATCCTCACTTTGATAAACTAGGTAGAAATTCCTAGTTCTCTTCAAATACTTGAGGATATGCTTTACAGCAGTCCAGTGCACCTGTCCAGGGTTAGACTGATGTCTTGCTACCATGCCAACGGCATAACAAATATCTGGCCTGGTACACAGCATCGCATACATGAGACTACCCACTGCCGAAGCATATGGTACAAGACTCATCTCGTCTTTCTCCCGCTGTGTCTGAGGACACTGCCCACTAGAAAGACGAACGCCATGTCTGATAGGTAGTAAGCCTTTCTTGGCGAGTTGCATGCTGAACCGGGCTATCACAGTATCCACATAGGATGCCTGGGATAAGCTCAACATTTTTTTCTTACGATCTCGTAAGACCTTAATCCCAAGAATGTAGCCAGCTTCTCCCAGATCCTTCATTTGGAACTGTTCGGATAACCAAACCTTGATTTCGGACATCACTCCCTCGTTGTTTCCAAATAGGAGTATGTCATCAACGTATAGTGCAAGGAAGACCACGCTCCCACTGACACAAAGTCGGTAAACACAACTTTCATTTTCCAACTGTGCAAATCCAAAGGATTTAATCACATCGTTGAAACGTAAGTTCCACGACCTTGAAGCTTGTTTAAGTCCATACAAGAACTTCCTAAGCTTCCAGACAAGATGTTCTTCCCCCTTGCTTATGTAACCCTCGGGTTGCTGCATATAGATGTCCCTACCTTCTTCAAGGTAACCGTTTAGAAAAGCGATTTTGACATCCATCTGCCAGATCTCGAGGTCCATATGCGCAGCTATGGCAAGGAGTATCCGGATGGATTTGAGCATGGCTACGGGTGAAAAGGTTTCGTTATAGTCAATGCCCTCTTTCTGACTATAACCCTTTGCCACCAGCGTGGCCTTGAAAGCCGTGATCTTTCCATCCGCCCTTTTCTTTCTTTTGTATACCCATTTGCACCCTATGGCCCTAAAGCCATCCGGCAAATCAGTTTTCTGGTATATATCCATAGCAGTTATGGATTCAATTTCAGAATCCATGGCGACACGCCATTTGACAACATCCTTGTCCTGCACTGCCTCTTCGTAAGTCAATGGGTCAGAGTCCTCATGTCCGTCTTCCGGGCTCAAGTCTGAAGACTCACCCACGAACATGTACCTTTCCTGTTGGAAAATAACTCTCCCACTGCGACGAGGCATCGGTGCCGTGTCAGTAGTAGGTGCAGTGACTTGTGGTCCTGCACCTTGCACTGAAGAACGTGTCTGTGGTGTTGTACCTCTCACAGGTGCACCCACATGTACACGTTCCCCTTCCCTTGGAATTGCATTCTCGTTCTCAATTTCTTGAAGAACGATATCACTCCTTGACCTGTGATTACTCACATACTCGTCCTCCAAGAATCTAGCGTTGGTGCTAACAACGACTCTTTGACTCTCAGGACAGTAAAAGTAACCACCTTTCGTTTGCCTGGGATACCCTATGAACAGCATTACTTTTGACCTGCTTTCTAACTTATCAGGTTCCTTTGACAGTACGTGTGCCGGACAGCCCCATACTCTAAACTTGCACAAACTAGGTTTGCGACCAAGGAAGAGCTCAGAAGGCGTCTTAGGAACTGATTTAGAAGGCACCACATTAAGTACGTATGCTGCTGTCTCCAATGCGTAGCCCCAAAACGAAATTGGTAAGTTTGCATAACTCATCATTGACCTTACCATCTCTAGAAGAGTCCTATTTCTTCTTTCAGCTACATCGTTTTGCTGGGGAGTACCCGGTGTAGTCCACTGAGATGTAATCCCATTTTCTGACAAATATTGCAGGAACTCGTTACCGAGGTATTCGCCACCGCGGTCAGATCGTAGCAACTTGATAGTTTTCCCGACCTTCTTTTCTACCTCAGCCTTGAACTCTTTGAATTTCTAAAAGCATTCAGACTTGTAGCGAAGCAGGTAAACGTATCCGTACCTTGAGTAATCGTCAATGAAAGTGACGAAGTACTCGTACCTTCCACGAGCCTGAGTGGACATCGGTCCACATAGGTCAGAATGGATCAATTCCAACACTTCCTCTGCTCGAGACTGACTAGCCTTGAAAGGCCTAGTTGACATCTTGCCCTCGATGCAGGATTCGTAGACTTGATAAGGTACAGCCCGGACTAAGTCCAATGTACCGTCATCTGCAAGTCTCTGAATCCGCTTCAAGCTGATGTGACCCAGTCTCAAGTGCCAGAGATATGTAAGATCCTCATCAAAAGAAGTAAGTTTTCTCTTCCTAGGATTATCAATTACGGATGAATTACATGCAATATAATGGACATATTTGATCGAAGTAATATAAAGAGTATGAATCAACATTACATAATGAATGACATTGTTATCGTCAATGATTGAAATCATAAATAACAAACATCCATAGAAAGTTGATAAAATTTTTCATGCCGATAAACCACGGCCCACAAATAAACTCTCAAATGTACTTTATTCATCAAAACATAAAGAAAAGAAAACTCCATGAAGCTCTGTCATAAAACGTTGCCTTCATCCAGTTTGGTATCTTCTTGCCATCACTCACCAGCCTTGTCGGCACGGTCCCCTGCAAAGTACAACAACATGATCAACAAGTCAGTGCTTACAGCTCTAGAAGAGCAACAACTAACTCTAATCATGCTTGCAGTTATACATGCAAAATGGCATACCTTGTCTAGCTTTGTTGGCTTGATAATCTTTCCTCCAATGTCCTTTCTTACCACACCTGAAGCACCTGTCCCTTTCAGTCGCCACCTTAGGCTTTTTCCCAGCCCCACCATCCTTCATAGGTGTCTTCTTGGCCCACTTCTTAATCCCTTTCTTCCGCTTCATACTTTTCGCTACAGCAGAGAGATTACCAGAAGTGGCCAAGGCAACCTTCTGAGGTTTCATGACCGATTCAGCTGCCATCAAGTCATTGAGTAACTCGTTAAGAGTATACTCTTTCTTGTTCATAACAACATTCAGTCTAAAACTCTCAAAGGACTTGGGTAGAGAGTTCAGTATGATATCGACCTTAGCCTCAGCGTCGATACCTCCACCATGCACTGTCAGTTCATCCATGAGGTGAGTCATGGTAACTACGTGCTCTCTCACTGAGGTGTCATCAGTCATTTTCTTACTCACGATTTCTTTCATGAGATTGAATCTGACAGCTCTATCAGTTTCCCTTAGGTCGCCGTCAGACTTAACATAATGTTATAGGCATCCCTATGGTGCTGATGTTGCTGCTGCAAGACTTTCGACATAGTGGTCATCATGTAGCACTTGACTACATTGTTTGATTTCTCCTACTTGTTATAATAGTCTATTTCCTCTTGAGAGGACTCAGCAGTTGGCACTATGGGACGAAGTACTTGCAGAACGAACATATGTTCTTCTACAATCAGGAGGTATTCGAGATTGCGCTTCCATTCCAGGAAGTTCGGACCAGTTAGAGTGTTTTGTGCGAGAATGTTGATCACATTAGACATAGACATATCTGAGACAATAAGGAATCTTAAATAAGAACATACATGTTGAACTTCGAAAACAAATGCATTGAAAACCTTTTAATAAATCAAATACAAATGTTTTCCACTAATTGCCCAAGAGTTCCCACCGCAAGCTATACTCGTAGACATTTACGATGTCACCCTCAACCAGAACTGCGGGTTTTAAGCCCCAATCCATTTAATTTCACTACCATGTCAGGATGCTTTTGACACTAGAAATTAATAATTAGTGAAAACCTTAGACCAAGCCATCTCTCAAGAACAGGGATGCAATTCTTGCATTATATTCTAAGATGCTTCTAAGCAACTAAGCAATTAACCACAAATTCAACTCCGGCCAAAAGAGACAGTTTAGCATGGCACGTAACCATACCGCACATCCCTTAAAGCTTTTGTTATCTATAATTTAAATCAATCCTAGAATACTTGTGAAAGAGGTCTACGCAAGCTACACTCGTAGACGTTTACGCAAAGCCCTCCCACTATTCACATGATTTAAATTGTTTGTCTAGAAATCCCAACAACCGTACCCATGTACCTCCGGGAACTAGCAAGCTACACTCGTAGACGTTTACTAGAACGAGAGATACACTTACAGCCTAGGACCGCTTTATGGAGGTCTATTGATTTTAATTAAAAAATCTGCTTAGTATTTTTCTTTTAAAAGGTTTCTTTATGCGCACACATAATTTCCTTTTGTCATTATATTTTCCAAATTTTTGCATGTAATTAAACAAGCCCAAAAATTCCCAAAATATAATCCAACAAAAGAAATTAATCACATAAGCATGCTTGGAAAGCTATAAATAATAAAAGCAGTAAAACATGCTTTTCCTATTATCTACACATGCTAAATAGCGCACATAAATAAATCACATATCATACGAGGACAATTAAGGCAAACAAAAATTCCTCGTGGCCCCAAAATTAAATAGAAAATAAAATCTATCTATTACAATTTGAATTTTGAATTTAATGGATAAATTCAAATCTTCAAGGGCCTCCAAATCTTGATACACCAAATCTTTTGGATTTTTAGGCCTTTGTGATCTGATGATTTGCCCTAACTCTAATGCAAACCTAGGGTTTACACAGGATTGCACAAACCACCAAAAACACAAGCCATCGCGACGGGACAGCAGCAGACGACGACGACCGAAGCCGCCGCCGACCGCCGCTGCCGCCGGCCAGGCACCGCCACGCCCAGCACGCCGCGCGCCCCGGCCGTGCGCGCCTGCCGCGCCGCCTGTGCCCGCCGTCGTCTCTGTCGGCCCTGCGTTGGCTCCGTCTTTCTTCTTCGTCCTCAACCCGTCCAATTACAGAATTTGAAAAATTACAGAAACTATTCTATTACAATTTTCAAATCTATTCTAATCATGGATTTTCTCATAATTTTACAAAATAATTCAGCCCTACACGGATAAACCACCGCGGGCTGAATCAATGGGTTGCCATGAGGAACAAAAACCAACATCCACAATAATAAATTCATACATGCATAATATCGAATTTAATTATGAACAACAGAGCCATAAATCAGGCAACCTGGCTCTGATACCAATTGTAGGGTTTTTACGTGAACCGAATCACCAAAACCAAACTGAACCGGATCAATCTATGGATATTGCCCATAATTAATTTCTCAAAACCCTAGCATGCTCCTATGAATTTAATACGAAGAATTGTGGATCGAGAGATTTACCGAAACTCCATAGTGTCTGTACCGATCTTTTGCGTTTGAATTCCAAACTTCAATTCAACCACGCAATTCGAATTGTCTGCGGAAACAAAAATTAGCAATCTAATTTCAAAACAAATTCAAAATAAAGAAATAGAGAAAGAAGAAGTTCTGTTCTCCAGATCAGGTCTACAGATCTGTGTCCCGGTGCTGTTTAGATCTACTACTGGTGAGGACTCCGTAGATCTGTGGCTTGAGCAGGACCAGAATTCGAAAATTCTCCTCCTTTCCCTTCTCAAAAACGGCGCCCCCTCTCTCTCTTAGGTTTAGGGTTTTTCAACTGTGTTATGACTTATGAGAGAGAGCTGTCTATTTATAGACCTAGGGTTGGAAACCCTAATGGGCCATTTTGGGCTCAATTCAGCACACTTGTTGGGCCAGACCTGGGACCTAATGCAAATAATAAAGTGGGCCTATAAATTAATTAATTCCCATGTCCACAACCCAGGACACAATTAATTAATTAATATTAATTCTTTTTCACCACAAAATTAATACTGACCTACCCCTTTATTACCACGTTATGAGAACGGGTTGCATTAATTGAGAATCCCCATATTTAAGGTTACCGGACATTCTTTAATTAATCGGAGCCTCTGACAAGCTCTAACTACAATTAATTAATATCTTATTATTCGTGAGTAGTACCACTCAAACCTTATCACTCGTGCCTGAACTTAATCAGCCTGCAGGACTTTGGCACGATGAATGTTATTGAGCTCCTCAGGGAATGTCCCCATCCTATTACTCGGATATGGTTACCTAAGTTCAGTCTCAGGCGGTACTACACGAACTGCTGTTACCCAAGATGCGGATATACGAGCACGTTCTCAGGCTCTCCACCATGGCAAGTCAAAGCAACAGTCAACCCGTGCAAATCCCTGAACCTTCGTTAGGGTTTGGACTCAATCAATATAATGAAATCTTTTATTCGCTGATGTCAGACAGACGAATATATCTCACTGCGGTCCATCAATACGCCACCTCTGCGTACCAGCATGTCAAGTAACCAAGACAGACTACTTATTCCGACAATGCCGCAGCCATCCGGACAGACGTATCCTCATACGCTGTCTCGACTGCGATCAAGGTTTATGTCTCACTAGGTCAAGTGATCATACTGTCTTCTGCGATCTACAACACGCCGTATGATCGTCCCTATCGGTGAGACAAGAGGATACCATTGTTCATACATGTACGATTGTTAACAGATAGGAGAAATAAACCGTTGTATACTCATTGTAATAAATGCTTTCAGTATACAAAACCCATCAAGATCCCTGTCGGTCGATACAGAGGCTTGAGCAGGAGATCTATTTCATAATTCTTATCCAACCTTAATTCTTTTTGAGTCTCGATTATTATTGATTAAGATATTACTGCCTTATATCAGTCGTACTGACTTGAGTATTCCTAATTGCTTGTTGGAGATTGAAAGCAAGGCCAGTTAAGCTCATACTAGCAGAAAGCATCTACACTTAAAGTCGAAAACGAGGTGGGAAACTATTTCAAATATAAAGCAAAAATGCGTGTTTTCATTTCAAAAATGTGTTATAAACTGTTTTATTTTAACTGAGACTGCTATGCATGTTTTGTGCTATTATATCTGTCCTCTGTCGATTCCCATCGACAGAGAGAATAACTAATGAGTTTAGAACCAGGTTCCCATAACTGCGCTAGAACTCAATTAGTAATATGGGGTAGAGACTCCATATGATTGGGAATTGGAAGATATAAGGTGGAAATTTTGTTGTGTTTGGATCCGGTGATTAATAATATTAAACGATCGGGTCTCAAAATGGATTGCTAAGACTAGTGCACTTAGATTAAAGTAGGTTGAGTGTATTTGCATTCCTGACTGATCATCGTAACTCGGAAGCCGGCCAACTTCCAGTTACAAAACTGAAACATATATGATAACATGTAAATAGCACGTGCAAAATAAAATATTTTAGATAACATTGTTCTTTTCAATAATACCCCATGTCTATCTGTGTGAGTTGCATAACATTTCTCCTATATAAATGTATGTTTTCGGGCATGTTTCTCATTGGGTACATTAGTACTCAGCCCCTCGTATTATTTCTAAAATACGCAGGTTGAGCGGCAAGGATGGGTGAGCAGGGGTGTAAACAAGCAAAATGAAAGATTTTGAAGACCACAGATCCTGTGGCATGCATCTTCATATGCATGTCACCGTCACACTACACACACTGCTGCACCGCTCTCTGTTCAATCCTTCCCAAATTCTAATTTCTGTTATTTTGAAACTGACTCGAAGTACGATTCCAAATGTTTATTTATCTTTTCATTTCAATTTAAGTCTTCCGCTAAAATATTTGGGAATGCGTTTGATTAAACCTAAAACATCAATGTAACGTGGCCCCAAATTGGGAAGGTCAGTTGGGGGCGTTACAGAGGTGGTATCAGAGCTGAGTTTTGAAGTTTTAAATGATTTAAAAATATTTTGAAACTTCGAGTCTTAGAAATGTTTTGAAGTAGTGTGAAGTACTTGCTCGTGTTTACACCCTACTCCATCCTGCGCCACCTGAGGTACGTTTTAAAGCTTTAAAAGTTTATATTTTTAAAAGTTTTCTTGCTTGCAATAAATATGATTTGAATGTTTTGAAAATAGTATGAATCTTTTGAAAGTAAATTGAGATTTGAAAGAAAAATTACTTTTTACGGAGTGAAAAGGGTGGGTTGATTTGAATGGGAATGGTTTTGTGTTAAGCCAGAGTGTTAATACAGATTTGATGAAGTGATTTGAAGTTGTTGAGTTTGAGAAAGTTTGACGTTTAAAGATGAAAGTTATGTATTTATTTGGCACCGGTAAGGTGACCTTTCCTGAAAGTGTGAAATGAGTTTGAACTTATTGATTTATAATTGAATTAATTGAAAGCAAAATCTTAAAACCTTGGTATTATGACTATAGATGTGCTAGATGAATAATGAGCTATAGTATGGCATAATTTGGAGATTAATTAAAGGATAACTGGGTCAGATCATGAGTGACTATGTAGTTTTGGACCTTGAAAAGGCATTGACTTGATTTGGGGTGTGGAAATTGAAAATTTCCTTAAGTTGTTGATTTGACGGAGTAGTGAGAGAATGAGTTGACTTGTAGGAACTACAAGCTAATAGGTAGCCGTACAGAATGTACATAATGAGCCTGATAAACGTAGTTAGACTTGGTGTAAGGTAGTGTATGCAAGGATTCGAAGGAACCTCGGCAGGGTGTGTGATGTAGTTATTCTATATGACTCCGTACTGACCGTTTATTATTTGTTTTGGTGGCAGATGGCTCCTCAGGATCGGATTGTGAGACGTTTCAGGGAGCGCCTTCCGTTCACTAAGGATAACCTCACGTCAGCTTTATTGGACTACCTGGAGCTATGGGAGAGAGTACATTACTTAGGAGTGACGGATAGGGAGGCGATGGAGCTGACGATGAACCTTATGCCGGAGAGATGGACTAACTGGGTATTATCATTGACTAGATGGCACTGTAATAGCGAGACATGCACTGTGGGGAGTTATCGTCGTTTTATGGGAGACTTGATTCAGAAGGTGGTTGCTGAGGGGAGCCCTTCGCCAGCATCTTCTAGAGGCACGCAGGCATCCCGGACCAGGACCTCATCACCCGAGTGGACTCCAACTTTGCCGCCAGTGCCAGCTGATGCCCAGATTGCACCTGTGCATGCACCTACTTCGAGACCGAGAGTGCGACCAGTGCCTAGTACTCCGACCGCAGCATACATGCCATTTCTGCCTGGATATCCACAGGGAGGTACTTATGATCCCTATGTTTTTTGCGATTCTATTGCTTTGGTGCAGTCTCCTACGTTGCATCCGGGCTCAGCGTTACCATTTGGATATAGTGGACTGCCCGCACCTTCCGTACAGCAGCCGTAACAGGACATGGCAGGGCCCAGCAGGGCTAAGTCGGCCCATGATTCAGGATGGGACAGCGCGGAGATGTGGCCTGGACCGACTCCTAGCGGACAGGAGGATATGTTTGGAGGTTACGGGACCATCCATGGTTATGGCACGAGTCAGGCGCCGATATGTCTATCAGGCGATACAGAGGGCAGTCGAGGTAGGAGGACAGACGCTTCGGATAGAGGGAAGGGACCGGTGAAGGCTGAGAATGATGAGGAGGAGGAGGACCCATCTGAGGGATCTGAATGATGGATGTTATGACTTTATCGTTTCAGTTGTTTTGTGTTCCGTTTTGCACATTTTATTTTTGTTGTAGACGTATTTATTGTTGTTGATGTAGACCTTTATTTTGATGATTTGCATTAGAACGATGTGTTGAAGAGTTATTTGACTATTGCGAGATTGTTGAATTATATTATGAATGGTGGTTATTTGAGAGCTTTTGGTTGAGTAATGATTATCTTGTTGAGACTTTTGAGAGATATTGACTGATATTGTTTTGCAGAAAGAATAATGGAATATATTGATCAAGGCAGAGGGAGAGGTCGAGGCCGAGGCAGAGGTAGAGGTAGAGGCCAGAGGGGCCGAGGACGTGGGAGAGCCATTCCTCAACCGATGCATGAGGAACCGTTATGGGAGGATGCTCCATTAAACCAGGAGTATGAGGAGTTAGAAATTTTATCTTATGATGAGGACGCTACAGGGCAGCACGGACCAGTTCCACCACCTCAAGGAAATGCACTGGAAATTCCATCAGTTATGTGGGTGGAAACTTTTAGAAAGCAGCACCCTCACAGTTGCAGAAGATTGGCTCAGAGAGCTTGAAAAGATTTTCAAGCATATGAGGTGCTCTGAGGATGAGAAAATAAATTGCATGTCCTACCAGCTCAAGGGAAAAGCAGATAGATGGTGGGAGACTTATGTTAAGTCTGTCGCACCAGCAGAAAGGGATAATATAAGCTGGGAAAGGTTCAAGGAGGCCTTCTTCAAGAAATATGTTCCGAGGCAGTATAGGAAGGAGAGAGCGGTAGAATTCTTCATGTTCGAGCAAGGGAAGCTGACAGTGGAGGAGTATGACACCAAATTCGGTGAGCTACTCCAGATGGCACCACATTTGGCAGATACCCCGTAGAAGATGGCGGAGAAATTTAGGGATGGTCTGTGTGAGGAGATCCGCACACAACTGGCGACCATGAAAGGATTGAGCTACCAAGAGTTGCTAAGTCATGCCTTGGACATTGAAGCATCCAGGAACATGAAGAAAATGCCGGAATGGGGAGCGCAGGAGGCGCAGGCTTCAGGCTTAAATCAGAAGAGAAAGTTTGAGGAGCCACCAAGGCATTTCGTTCAGGGTCAAGGCAATCAAAAATGCCACGACCAGGGCAGGCAACAGAATTTCCACGGGAGGCCAGACCAACAGAACTTCCGGAGGTTCAACCCTCACCAGGCTCAGAGGCGAGATCAGACAGGACCGCAGAACTGCCAAAGGTGTGGCAGAAGGCATGTCGGAGTTTGCCAAGGAAATGCAGTCAGATGTTTCAACTGTGGAGGGCAAGGTCACTATGCCAACAATTGCCCTACACCGCCAGCTCAAGGTGGTAATCGCTAGAACTTTCAGAGACCTGTTAACCAACAGCTAAGGGCGATCAGGGGACACCGCCAGCAGTGGAGAGGTAACACTGGCAATAGAGAAGGAGGCAGACAGGGTAATCAGGCCCCACCCCGGAACCAGGAAGGTAACCAGCAGGGTGGTGATGGACAACCGAGGAGAGCCCGAGCTTATGCTTTGGATGGTAACCAAGATGATGGCAACTTGGCAGGTATGGGATGCATTAATGATATACCTGTTATGGTACTATTTGATACTGGGGCATCACATACATTCATTTCATCTGCATGTGTTGAGGCATTAGGACTTAAGGTAGAGAAGAATAGTCAGGACTTGAATGTAGCAATGCCTTCAGTAGAAACAACTATTTCTACTTTAGTGTGCCGAGACTTGAAAATCAAGATGAATGAGAATGAAATTCAAGTAGCAGAGCTGAATGTATTGGACATCCATGACGTAGACATAATCCTAAGGATGGATTGGTTGTCGGAGAACCAGGCGACTATTTTGTGTCATGAGAAGGGAGTAATCATTCCGCAGCAAGGGAATGAAGAAGCTTTTGTGCATGGATTTAGAAGGAGGCAGAGAGTACCAGTGATTTCGGCGATTCAAGCAACGAAGTTGTTGCATAAGACGGGAAATCAAACCTTCTTAGTGTATTTGGAAGGAGAGGATAAGCCGAAGTTAACAGTGCAAGATGTGCCGATAGTGATAGAGTTCGAGGATGTGTTTCCGAAAGAACTACCAGGATTACCACCAGACAGGCAGGTGGAATTCACCATTGATCTGGAACCAGGTGCAGCACCAATTTCTAAAGCGTCGTACCGCATGGCCCGAAAGAGTTGCAAGAATTGAAGGTCCAGCTACAAGAGCTGTTAGACATGGGTTATATCAGGCCAAGCGTGTCACCATGGGGATTCCGAAGACGGCATTCAGGACTAGATATGGTCATTATGAGTTTGTAGTAATCCCGTTTGGACTCACAAATGCTCCTGCAGTGTTCTTGGACTTAATGAACCGAGTATTCCATTCGTACATTGACAACTTTGTACTGGTGTTTATAGATGACATCTTAATACACTCGAGGAGTGAAGTGGAGCATGAGCAGCATTTGAGAACAGTTTTGTAGACCTTGAGAGACGAGAAACTGTATGCCAAATTCAGCAAGTGTGAATTCTGGCTGAGAGAAGACGTTCTTGGGTCACATCGTTTCGGCGGATGGAATCAAGGTAGATCCAGCCAAGATTCAGACAGTGATGGACTGGAAATCACCAACTACGCCAAACGAGATTCATAGTTTTTTTGGTTTAGCGGGTTATTACAGAAGATTTATTGAGGGTTTCTCGAAGATTGCTAAGCCAATGACTCAGTTACTACAGAAGAATGTGAAGTTTGTGTGGACGGATGAGTGTGAGAAGAGTTTTCAGAAGCTGAAACAGTTGCTAACAACCGCACCAGTTCTAGCGGTGCCAGAATCAGATAAAAACTTCGAGGTTTACACCGATGCTTCGAAGAATGGACTTGGTTGCGTATTGATGCAGGACGGGAAGGTGATAGCTTATGCGTCAAGACAGTTAAGACCGCATGAGGTGAACTATCCAACTCATGATTTGGAGTTTGCAGCCGTAATCCACGCGTTAAAGATTTGGAGACACTATCTCTACGGAGTGAAATGTGCCATATTCACTGACCACAAGAGTTTGAAGTATTTCTTTGAACAGAAGAATCTGAATATGAGGCAGAGGAGATGGTTAGAGCTCGTGAATGATTACGATTTGACGATAAATTATCACCCAGGCAAAGCGAATTCAGTGGCCGATGCTTTGAGCAGGAAAGGAGAACCTCAGCTAAGCTGTATGCTTACAAGAGAGAAGAGTTTAATCAGGGAATTTGAGAGGCTTAGTCTAGAAGTAATATCACCTTCAGAATGGAAGAGGTGTGATTTAACGGCTTTGACAATAGTGCCGGATTTGAGAGAAAGAATTATTGAGGCCCAGAAGGAGGATGCAGAGATTAAGAAGTTGCGTCAGAAGTTGAAGGTCAAGCCAGTGGGAGAGTATAAAGAGGCACCTGACAGTGCATTGTTATTCAGAGACCGAATCTTAGTGCCAAGCAGTGAGAAGTTAAGAAGTGAGATCTTAAGTGAGGCACACGATACGCCGTATACCGCTCACCCAGGAAGTACCAAGATGTACCAATAGCTGAAAAGTAAGTACTGGTGGGATGGTATGAAGAATGATGTAGCCTTATACGTAGAGAAATGTTTGGTCTGTCAACAAGTTAAGGCATTACATCAACGGCTGTATAGGAAGTTGCAGCCGTTAGACATCCCTGAGTGGAAATGGGAGCATATCACCATGGACTTCGTAACGGGGTTACCGAGGTCACAGAAAGGGAATACGGTGATATGGGTCGTAGTGGATCGTCTAACGAAGAGTGCCCACTTTCTACCGATTAAGGTAAATTATGGATTAGATAAGCTAGCTCAGATATATGTCCGAGAGATAGTCAGACTGCACGGAGTGCCAAATTCTATTACTTTGACAAAGATGCAAAGTTTACATCTCGTTTTTAGATGAGCTTGCAACGAGAGCTGGGAACTCGCTTGAATTTTAGCACGGCATTTCACCCTCAATCGGATGGTCAATCTGAGATGACCATTCAGACTCTCGAAGACATGTTAAGAACAGTGGTTCTAGACCAAGGAAACGGTTGGGAGCCGATTTTGCCATTGATCGAGTTTGCTTACAATAACAGTTATCAGGCAACAATCGGGATGGCTCCCTATGAAGCTTTGTATGGGAAAAAGTGTCGTTCGCCTCTGTACTGGGATGAGATAGGAGAACGGAAAGTAATTGGACCGGACCCTGTTAATGAAATGATTGAGATTGTCCGGTAGATCAGAGGAAGAATAAGGGAAGCGCAGAGTAGGCAGAAGTCTTATGCCGACTCGAGGAGGACAGAATTGAGTTTTGAAGTTGGGGATAAGGTTTTCCTCAAAGTTTCACCCTCAAGAGGGATAGTGCTCTTCGGGGTAAAAGGCAAATTGAGACCGCGCTATGTGGGACCATATGAGATATTAGAGCGCATTGGTCCAGTAGCATACAGATTAGCACTACCCCCGAGTATGGGTAATATTCATGGTGTGTTTCACGTGTCTCAGCTAAGAAAGTACGTGTATGACCCTAAGCACGTGATTCGACAGGAAGAGGTGATCTTAAGCCCAGATCTACGATATGAAGAACAGCCAGAGGCTATATTGGATCATAAGATACAAGAGCTCAGAAATAAGTCAGTCCCGCTCGTTAAGGTGCTTTGGAGACACCATGGGCGTGAAGAAGCAACGTGGGAGCTTGAGGAGAAGATGAGAGAGAAGTATCCCGAGCTTTTCGAAGCTTTGTAAATTTTCGGGACGAAAATTTTTATAAGGGTGAGGGGATGTAACACCCCGTGTAATATTCGACCCTGTAATTTCATTCGGATTTAATAAAGCAAATTATTCTCAATTTTGGTGTATTGATTTCATGAGTTCAATTAAATATTTAATCATTCCTATTAGTGGTGAATGGAATTTCATAAGATATGAATTATGAAGGAAGAAGGAGGAAATAATAGTTGGAAATTAAAATCCAATGTTTGAAATTCCATTAAGTGAAATAATTTATTATGAATTAAGGAATATGATGGAATTATGTTGGAAATGTATAAGTATATGTATTAATACATATATGTATATAATGTGGAATTATATATTATACATATATATATATATACATAAGATTTTATTATTCTACCATATATTATAATTCTAGAGTGAGAAAGAGTGTAAAACCCTTCCCACACCCAAATCCCATCAGACCCACTTTCCGGCCATTTTCTGGCCAACCCCGGCGGACATCGGATCAACCATCACCATCATCGTGTAGTACACTCTTCGGGCTTCGTTTTGAGTACTCATGGGCTCCGAGAGGACGAGTAACAAGGGAGATATTGAAGAGAGAATTGAGGTAAAATTCAATATTTATTTTCGTGGGTTTTGAGTTGAATCTCGAATTTCCGGCCATAAAACCGTGTTTGGACGATTGAATCTTATTCTCCATTGTGTAGGGAGTATTCGGGTAGTCTGAAAAGTCGATTTGGTTGCCGAAAATCGCGTTCGCTGCCGTGTGTGGAGGAGCTCCGGTGAGCCATTCCCTCTTCTCCGTTTACCTTCGTATTTTGGTGTTTTATTGCTATATTCTTGTTCCTTATAGCTTGGGGAGTTCAAATATGCATTTGCATGTGTAATCGGCAGGAGGAATCGCGAGAAACGCCGAGTTGCAGGTTCAGCTCCGACGAACCCTTTAAGAAGACGACTCCTGTCGATTGACACGGAGGCTTGGGTTAAGGGGTATGTCGATCGGACATCCTGTCAGTCAACAGGATGTATTTCGATCGACATATTTGTTGTCGACATGAGGCATATCGACCACTTCTATCGGTCGACAGAGGGTATGTCGACCGACAGGGATGCCAATCTGAAGAGCAAATCGACACACCTCTGTTGGTCGACAAGAGCATGTCGATCGACAGGGTGGGTCGACAGAGATGTGTCGACTAAGAGGAACTTGTGTCGACCAAGGGGTGTGTTGACCGACACAGATCCCTGTCGGTCGATACAGAGGCTTGAGCAGGAGATATATTTCATAATTCTTATCCAACCTTAATTCTTTTTTAGTCTCGATTATTATTGATTAAGATATTACTGCCTTAGATCAGTCGTACTGACTTGAGTATTCCTAATTGTTTGTAGGAGATTGAAAGCAAGGCCAGTTAAGCTCATACTAGCAGAAAGCATCTACACTTAAAGTCGAAAACGAGGTGGGAAACTATTTCAAATATAAACCAAAAATGCGTGTTTTCATTTCAAAAATGTGTTTTAAACTGTTTTGTTTTAACCGAGACTGCTATGCATGTTTTGTGCTATTATATCTGTCCTCTGTCGCTTCCCATCGACAGAGAGAATAACTAATGAGTTTAGAACCAGGTTCCCATAACTGCGCTAGAACTCAATTAGTAATATGGGGTAGAGACTCCATATGATTGGGAATTGGAAGATATAAGGTGGAAATTTTGTTGTGTTTGGATCCGGTGATTAATAATATTAAACGATCGGGTCTCAAAATGGATTGCTGAGACTAGTGCACTTAGATGACAGTAGGTTGAGTGTATTTGCATTCCTGACTGATCATCGTAACTCGGAAGCCGGCTAACTTCCATTTACAAAACTGAAACATATATGATAACATGTAAATAGCACGTGCAAAATAAAATGTTTTAGATAGCATGGTTCTTTTCAATAAAACCCCATGTCTATCTGTGTGAGTTTCATAGCATTTCTCCTATATAAATGTATGTTTTCGGGCATGTTTCTCATTAGGTACATTAGTACTCAGCCCCTCGTATTATTTCTAAAATACGCAGGTTGAGCGGCAAGGATGGGTGAGCAGGGGTGTAAACGAGCAAAATGAAAGATTTTGAAGACCACAGATCCTGTGGCATGCTTCTGCATATGCATGTCACCATCACGCTACACACACTGCTGCACCGCACTCTGTTCTATCCTTCCCAAATTCTGATTTCTGTTGAATACTTTTATTTTGAAGCTGACTCGAAGTACGATTCCAAATGTTTATTGATCTTTTCATTTCAATTTAAGTCTTCCGCTAAAATATTTGGAAATGCGTTTGATAAAACCTGAAACATCAATGTAACGTGGCCTCAAATAAGGAAGGTCAGTTGGGGGCGTTACAATTACATCAACTTTTTTTTACATAGATGTGGTTATTACATCATTTTATTGGATAATAAATATTAACATAAATATAAAAAATAATACATCAATTTTATATACCAAATCAACAATATCTAATTTTTATTTTAAATGATGAATATATTTAAAATAATAAATATAATGTTAAATATATCTTGAACAAATAATATTTTAATATATCCAAAAGTACTATTTATGTTGAGTAAATAGTAAAATTTGGAAATATATTATCCATGAAAGATAAATAAAAAATCTTACAATCCAAATCAATATTTATTACATTTTATAGATTTGATTATTACATCAACTGTTTTTTTTTTCTCAACAGTATTTTACAAGTTTGTCCCCCGGTTTTATTTTAATATATATATATATATATATATATATATATATAGATATAGATACTCATGATTTTCTTCAAAACATGCTCAAAATTTCCTCAATTACAATAATATTAATAATCATAATTTACGGTGATGATTTAAAGTAATTGCCTTAATTTACGGTAAAGATATTTATACATGCGAGTTGTTAATCATTTGCATGATTGTTTAACCGAATATATTATCATTTAGAATAGACAATATTGGAATGATGAACTTTAAGGGAAATAATAATTAAGGAATAATTGATTATGATCCTCTTGCATATTATACTGAAATAATAAATAGGCAAAAAGATCTAATTGATTTATGCATATTACCAGATATATTTGTATTTTAAAGATTTTCAATAAAATCATGTAGAGTTCATAAATTTTACTTTATACGTTTTTCCTTTTTCTTGAAAATTAATTATAATTCTCACACATATTACAATGAATTAACAATTTAAGGTCAGTTAACCTAATTGATTTATATATATATATATATAGAGTAGTGATCATATAATAAGTGAGTTTCCCATGCTAAATGAGAATAAATCTGGGCTGTTTATTTATATAGATCGACGCTTCAGATTTAAACTACTCCTTCATTAATTCACGCATCATTATGGAAATAAGGGTGAAATAAGGGTAAGGTAGTAATTGATGTTTTAATTTTGGTAACCGTCTCCTCTATTTTAGATCTAAATACTCTCTCTCCTAATTTTCTCTTTCCTCCCATTATAATCAAACGATTATATCTTTCTCGATTCAAATCTATTTTTTACGAATCATATATCAAATTAAACGTATTTTTACGACGATTCATATGATATCCATATTGGATATGTTAAATTTAGAAGATTCGCACGAAAATCATGATTTTATATTCAGCTGGTATATGTTCTTCATTATATTTACGTTCAGGATAAAAAAATGCATAAATTGCGCATAAAAAATGTTCCAAAATATCTGCATTTTTTGCATCAAATGATGCATTATTAACTTGAATAAGATGCA